>JAODAL010005194.1:0-146683 GCA_025379985.1 Phyllomedusa bahiana
AAAAAGCAGAAATTTGGTTTGGGTTTTCTCATTGGGGAGAACACTTTGGTAGTAAAATTCTGGTGTTGCAGAAAGTTCACTAATGCAGATAAGTGCTTTAAATTAAAACAAATTATATTTACCTTACCTATAACCTGCAGCTCCTATTGTGAAGTGTCCCGGGTCCCGCAGGTTGTTTATCCCTAAAAAAAGTGCATACGCCCGTCCATATACCAAAAACTCCCACACACAGGGTAAAAAACTTTTGTTGGACCCTATTCATAAGGGAAGATCACCTGACTTTTTCAGCTGTTTCGGTTTTTTTTTTTTTAAATTAGCTTTTATTTCAATTCGTGAGATAGAAGTATACAGTAAACTTTAACAAGCAAAGCTGGACAAAACCCAAATATCAAAAATTTTTTATTTGTAGTAGATAAGATAAAAACTGTAAACACGGGAGTATTTTCCTTACATTTCAAATCAGTGTTGTGGTGCCCTAACACAGTAACGTAGCGGGCAGGAGGAGGGGGTGGGTGGTCCCAGACCACCATAAGTTTCACCACAAGTTTGTGTATGATATGGGCCCCGGGGTGAGGCTCAAATTCAAGAGCATTGTCGGAGTTGGCTGTAATGTACCACCGGGCTCCCACCCCAGCTATTTAACCATCTAGATACTGGATCAGTGGCCCTGTATTATGTGGTAAAAGGGGAAAGGGGGCTCGGTCACCCATGGACACCCTTCCAACACAATTGCAGGGTTCCCATGGTTGCCATGGCAGCCAGAGGCCAAATAATGACATCTATGGCTACCATTTACAGGAGCCTACTAGCCTCTCCCACAAACAGTCTAATAGCATCCAGTCCCTAAAATAAAAAAAGAATATAGTAATTTTGCTATGTTTTAAAAGAATAAAGCAATCGATGTCACTAATATTCTAAAACCCTTTCTGTGATCGTTACCGGGTTTTCTTCTGAAGATGTCTTGTTTGCCCCAAAGGACATGTTGTCGGCTTTAACCTATATTTGAATGAAGCACATATCCCTGTGCTTGTATAAAACCAGTGCTTTTGTATTTGATTCTGGTTAAAATCAGCATAAAGTGTGGAACAACATACGGCAATACAGGTCATTGCTTATGCCTGCAATTTATTCATTATGCGGAAGAGAGGCTAAAAACCGTTGCCAGGGGTTTTATTTAAAAAGAACGACCTAAGATTTTAGTTTTTTTTCATTTTTTTTTGTTGGTTTTAAATGTAATTTTTTTTTTATACTTTTGCTTTTTTGGCAAAAACTTTCGATTGGTTCATGGTTTGTTTTAAGAGGTAAAGAGGAAGAAAATTCTTGATCAAGAACCCACTTCGGGTTTGAAACGCGTAAGAGAATGACCTGTATTGCTGTTTGTTGATACTTTATGTTTTTTTCCCTAAATCAAAATAAAAAGCAAGTTTTTTTTATATTAACTGTCTTTTTATTAAAGTTTTTCAATAGAAAAAAAGAACATTACAAAATCAAAAGCATATAAAATATATAAAGAATCAGCAGACAATACCTTTCATGTGTCTATAAAATTACAATACCCAAAATATATCAATTTAAATTACTAAAAAAAGCAAATAAATAAAGAATATTTAAACAATAATAAAAAACAAATACCACTCACTAGTTCCCCAATAAAAAACAAAAAGGTACACATAGTACATCCAATCTATAAAATGATTATGCTATTTAATCTGTACTATCAATAAATAATGCAAACCGTGCCAGATTTGCCTTCAGCTGCTCAAAAAAAGGAATAAAAAAGTTTTGTCCCCCAAAATGTTACAATGAAAATATAAATTTCCTTAAATATAAACCTTTTAATAGTGCATCTAAAAAAATAGTATCATAAAAAAGAAAATTAAATTCAAATTTATGTCAAATGAGAAAAAAACACTTTACAAAAAGATAAGATAATAAACTATTGCAGGGGGTGGCTGAGGGTTGTAGTTCCAACATCCCATTAAAAGCCCACAGTAAATCAAACAGATATTGCAGTGGGAGGCTGAGGGTTGTAGTTCCACAATCTTTGAAGAGAGGAAGAAAAACATGATCAATGAAGAGGTGTTTCGTCTATTTTTAAAATCACTTACCAAAAAATCACTTCCAAAAATAGCAATTTCCATAAGATGTATAGATGGTAAAATGACCAAGGTCAAAATTGCCCCCTCCCCTAAGTTTAGTGGGCTTTGAGATTTTTTTCCCGTGTGTTTATTTTTTTTTATTTTAAAAATTTTTTTTTTAAAATTATTGTTTGTCGAAGAAAAATTTAAAAATTAAATCGGGGGGGGTTTTTTAATCCGGGAATTTAAAATTTTGTTTTTTTTTTTTTGAGTGATTAGTTTAGTTGGGGTTCCATTGGGAGAAAAAAAAAATGTTTTTTTGTTTTTAAGGGGTTTTGTTTGGGGGGCAGGGGGGTGGGGAAAAGAGGTGTGGCCTTAGAAAAGGGGGGGGGTTGTTTGGGAAGCAAAAAGGTGACGCTCGGGCGGCAAAGTTTGTACAACCACTTTTGACAAGAAATCTTTTAAACCCCCTGTGCATGGGAATTAAGTTTGCTCTATTCATGTATATAGGACCTGTGCAATTCCCTGCACAGCCCGCTACCATTAAGGGGGGATTTTCAGGGATGGATAAAAGCCCCTATTTGTCGGGTTTGTGTGCCATCCCCCCAGCCCCAGGGGGGGAGGGTTTTCTCCCCTTCACTGCTCATATTCCGCCGAAAATGGCGGAGAATCCGTTTTAGAAAGTTTTTTTGGGGGGATGTAAACGGGTTTTCCTTAAAACACGTTTGTTGTTTCGGCTGGTTTTTTCGCGGTTTCCAAAGCAAACTTTTTAAAAACCGGCGGGAAACCTTGGGGTGATAAGGAAATTTTAAAAGGAAAAAAAATAATTTTTTGTTTTTTACCTTCGTGCTAGGGAATGGTATTATAACCCCTAGCTAATAAGTGAAAATTTTGGGTTTTTTTGCTTTAAGAAAATCCCGTTTGCCCGGTTCAGTAAGGTGCCCGACGGCTTGGGTTTTTTTCAATGAAAAAAAGGCAATGAATTGTGCTGTAAATGCTTTTTATGGTTTAACATAAAAAGTTTTGTTTAATTTTTCTGGTTATTTGAAAATTTTTTTTTTTAGTTTGGTATGTGACACAAAAAAACCAATTTTTTTTCTTTTTAGCCATTATGGGTGGGTTGTATTTGTGGAGCGGAGGGGAACCGGAAAGGGTCGTTTTTGGGTATGCTCTATTGCCTTGGCGGTGTTTTGGGTTAATTTTAAAGGCTTTATTCATTTTCATGGTAAAGTCCCCTGGTATCCATGATTGGTTGCTGGGGGTCTGTCCTTTAAGACTCCCACTGATTCTGAAAAAAAAGGGACTTATTTGGCCTGTGCCCCCCCTTTACCGCATCCTTGCCTCCGAGTAATGGGGCCCGTTTTCTTTGAAAAACCATGGCAGGGGAAGGGGTGTGGGAAAGGGCCCCCCGGGTTTTGGGGGTTACAAAAGGAGTCTTAGGTTTTGGATGCCCTTTTGGCGACTTGGGCCCCTTTAAAGGTTTTGGGGGAAAGGTTTTTTGAAAATATAGGAAGGGGGGATTAATTTTTTTGAGTTTTTAAAGCTGAAAGTTTTTCGTCCCCCTTGTTCCTTTTTAAAAAAAGAAATGTTTTTGAGTTTTTTAGTTTTTTTTTTTTTTTTGAAGAAAAATTTGTGTGGCAAATTAATTCGAATGAGATTTTTGGAGTAACTCATGCAGCCTTCAAAGCGTAGCCATCAAGGTGTAAACACTGCCTAAAATGTAAATGCAAAATATGCCGCTTATAGGCTTCGAGCTCACGTGCTTCTGATAAATGTATGTTTAAATAATACAAAATAACGCTCCTTTGGTTTTTTTTCCTTTCAATTACAGATGCATTAAATCTCGAACCTGCACTTATTTAAAGAACGTTTTAAAAGAGTTTGACCAGAGGCATTTTGCAGTGATTGGACTAATAACCCTTTTGGTGCTGTATTAATTTAAGCTGTAGAGAACTCCCCCTTGGTGGCAGCTTACAGGAAGCAAAGTTTTTTGGAATTTTTTTCAAAAGTATATTGGGGAGAGTTGGTTCATAATGCCCAAACATGTAAGTGAGGGAAGGTATAGTCGCATGCTTTGTGAAAAAATTCCCTACCAATGTGTCTAGGGCTACAAGAAACTACTCTCTGCAGCAGCTGTTGTGGAGAGGCGGGGTTGAAATAGGTAAAGTACCTCCTTCAGTGGTCCTTTTAAGCAAAACCCTTTGGTGGTTGATGCTGCCTTCTGGGCAAAATAGGGGAGGAAAAAAGGGTAGTATATAGGTTTTTTATGTTTGGGCAAGTTCCCGTAAAAATTTGAGAAAAAATTTCAGGGTTTTTAAGAAAAAGTGAAGTCCTTACCCCCCCTTTTGTGATTGAAGTTTGTTTTTGTATTAAAGAACTGTCGTAATGTATGTAGGGAGGGAGAGTTTTTTTACTTTTGTTAGGGTTTACTACATTTTTATGAAATTTGTTTATTTATTTTAAGTATAAATAAGGGGGCTTTTAAACCCCATTATATAAATATATTAAAGGGTTTTTATCATATAACCCTAATAAACCCAAAAAGTTTAGGTTTTTTTTATATATAACCCTATATTTTTTTCCAGACTAAACTTTTTCCCCCTTTAAATTAACCCTATTTTTCCAGAGCCCTTTTTTTATTTATAACCCCCATAAACACAGAACTAGCTTCTCTCCTTATCATAACCCCTTTTAAAAACCGAGTATTCCTTCCTTTAAAAAATTACCCCCTTTATATCAAGAGGGTCCTTTTTTTCCCCTTCATATAAACCCATATATCACAAGGTCACTTTTCTCCTCTATCATATAACCCTATCTAACACAGAGGATAGCTTCTGTCATATCATCATATAACCCTAAATATCACAGAGTCAGCTTCTTTTCCTCTTATCATAACTTAACCCTATATATTCACAGAGTCAAGTTTACTCCTCTTCATATAAACCTTATATCACAGAGCTCAGGTCTCGCCTCTATTCCATATAACCCTATATAACACAGAGCTCAGCCTTCTCATCCTCTATCAGTCATAACCCTATATATCCAGGCTTCAGCTTCTCTACTCTATCATATAACCAATATATCAACAGATGCTTCAGTTATCTCCCTCTATCACATCCTGAGCTCAGGTACGGCAAACCGTCAGACAGGTTCACTTTAATTTCATTCAGTTTGAAATATATAGAAATGTAGCAAAGTATAAACTCAAAGTAGTTAACTGCAGTTGTGGTTGTGTTCGATTTAGTTCACAGATCATTTTTTCTCAGGACGACAGTCACTCTATAATTCAAAGCTTGAAAAGCATCAGCTGATTGAGGCAGGTTTGGCTTCATAAACCTCCAGCAGACACCATTAGGAAAGTTGCGCTGTGACCTATGCAGAAAATGCACTATTACATGCCAACTATTTAAATCAATTGAGCCCCTGGTATTCATGGATTTGGCTGGATCTCCCAGAAGCAGACGCTAATTTCACGATTCAATGTTTAAAGGGGATGTCTGTTTACTTTCAGGTCCAGAGAGTCGACTTCTGACTGCTGCAGCCACTGATTGGCTGCAGTGGTCACATGCCATTTTGTGACGTCACTGGTCAGAGTGCTCACTTCCGAACATTGACCCCCTAAAATGGCATGTGACCACTACAGCCCCTTGAAGTCATCATCATGAGGGACCTCTTTACAAGAACAGACCCTCTCGAAACCTCTACAACCGAAGAAAAACTCCAGTACAAAATAGTGGTTGTAGTGGTCATCAGCCGATTGCCCGGAGCTGGAAATAAATGAAGAACCAGGCAGGCGGCTGGCAGTGTCATAATCTAAATGGAGCTGAATGGGAAGGGAAGTCTGATTTTTTTTATTTTATTACAACATCTCTATCCTAATTTTAGTTGTTTTTTTAAATAAAACTAGACAACACCTTCAAATTTGGTAAATTTATGGGATTATTAACAAAGGGCTGTGTTATTTTTTGCATGGATGTTTCTTAACTTTTTTTGTTACAAATATACAGTAATTATATAACACTCTGTGACATATCTAATTAGCTTCTGCATTTTGATGACCAAAAAGCCCATAGTATGATAAATATGTAATAATAAAGAACATTTGGAAAGGTGCAAATACTCTTACCTAGAGTACAGTGATATTTTCTAGACTTTTAATACCGCTGGTCAAAATCAAGAGAAAATTTGACAATTAAACCATTTTTTCCTAAATTATTTTTCATAAATTACAATACACCCCATGTTATTTATATCCATGCAGTTTTACAACATGACAATATAAATGCGTTAAAAATACACGAGACGATATTTATAATTCTTATTATAACACAAAGTTTTGAAATGTATTCTTAGGGACAAGCAGATTAGTATTGAATGGCTTACTGTGGTACAAGGGGGACTGATGATTCAAAGCAGTAAAAGAAAATGGATGATATTGGGAGAAGAGGAAAATCTAAATGGAACACGCAAGCAGAAACGACAGCAGGCAGAAGAGCTCTCCTCTCGAACGCATTGTCTCTGTGCATTTTCCATCTCATCCATAACGGCATCAAAATGCAGAGCTCAGCGGAATGGATCTGTGATTCATGCAAATTAGAAGGAATGGCAGCTTCAAGTAATATGCAAAGTTAGTTTTATTAGATGATTTGGCACTAGGTCTCATTTGTCACCAGTTTCTGCCCATCCCCCTATCATCTTCTAGAAAATAACGATAAAATCCTGTTCTGTTTCAGGGCACAGGGTCAAGGAATTTTGTTACAGCCCATCAGGTGTTCTACCTTCGTGCTCCACTGAAGTAACGTAGTCATGTACTCATAGTTATTCCATTTATTTTTATTCATTTACTGAAGGAAAGCTGAGAAAATAATTCAATCCGCACGAGGAACAACTTCTTTTCTGTGCAGTTAATGTATTTGTTTGAACCCATTTCATCTTCAGTCGCACAATACTGGTACATTTCTGTTCCAAGTTCGGCCCAACTGTTGCACTGAGCCGAACTAGATTGTACCGGAGCAGATGGGCAAGGGATGGATGCAGATGGCACACATTGACCCATCCATTATGATTGATTTTTTTTTTTTGCCCAGTGAACAAGAATTTGGCATTTTGGTTGAAATGGGTCAGAGATGGGTAACACAAAAATGCAATAATTTAACAATGGAGTTCTCCAAATATACAAATAGATTAAAAGCTAAAGGCAAAAACAAGCATTGCCATGTACTCAAAAGAGCTAAAAGTAAGAAACCCCTCTCTAATGCTTTATTCTGGCATTTATTAAATATATCTGAGATACTAACTAAACGTGAGAAGACTTTTTTTTAACTGCTGTGGCTGACTGGGTGCTCCTATCTTTTAATCCTTTGGAATATTTCCAGAATATGGCAGGACAATGTATTTGTTTCTGGTCTGGGCTTTTGAACCCCTTCAGTTCCTGGAAGGGAATGAGATGACTCTTTAGCTTTATTTCTGCACATTGGACCTCCTGGCAACCCACCCTGTAGGGAAAAGCAATATAGTATCATTCAAGTAACTGGGATGGAAGTTATGCGGGTAATCACTGTCAAGGAGCCACATTGCTCATTAAGCACCTCTTCATTCTAAGAAATGTGGTGGTTCCACCAAATAGACCTTTATAGCATTGTGCTTCATATTCGAGCCAAAGTCAAATTTGACCTTAATCCGAGATATCTGGCAATATCCACAAAAAATTGACGTGAACCAAAACTCTGATCCTAAATTGGAGTTAGAATTAGATTACTTTTTTTTTTTTTATACTGAGTTCGAAGGGGTTAATTTACCCATTACCCAATGCTTCCAGCCCTGGATTGCTGACACTATGACGTCACTTCCAGCCCAACACCACATTAGAATTACTTATGTGCCATTAGACTGGAAGTGATGTCAGAGTGACAGAGCCACATGACCAGTAGGGCTGGAGAATGAGTACGTTACCCAATTCAATCCCAGTGAAAAAAAACAAACCACCCCCCTATTTCATGTTATGGTTACAGTCAGAACTAGGGCTAGGTTTAGGATCAAAGTGAAAAAGTTTATTTTAGGATGAGTCAAGAACCGTCATGTATTTTTCTCTAGATCTGCTGGCTTTCCTCTGCCAGCCACAGAGAACGGAGAGATGGCCTTTCTATTAATTTCTAGGGCATTTACCAACACAGCCTGAGCGCGCTTACTGTATTTTTCGGGTCTTTTAAGAGCATGACCATAAGACGCAACTTTTCTATTTTCCGGACTTTATGACGCATGGACTATAAGACGCACCTATCGGATTTTTCGGACTTGAAGACACCCTGGAACATAAGACGCACCTACCGTATTTTTCGGACTTTAAGACACACTGGACCATAAGACGCACCTACCGTATTTTTCGGACTTTAAGACATACCACCATTTTCCTCCCAAATTTGGGGGAAAAAAGTGCATTTTATAGTCTGAAAAATATGGTAGTTGTATTCGGAAGTCCCATAGAACTGAACGGAAAAGCCAACAAGCCTGGCCACCTTTCCATTCTCTGAGACCAGCAATGTGCTTTCCACAACCCGGATAATAGGTGATGGGAATACCTACTCTAAGTGTCCTTCATGAGGAGAAGCGGAACTTACGTTACAACGACTTTTACATGAAACTGGACCTACTGAGAACTCGACAATCTAAGGAAGACTCCAGTACACAAAAGCATTGTCTGATCTAAGTCCAAAGTCTGATCTAAGGCAAAAAAAAAATGTTCTCCTGAGTGATGCTATAGTGTTACTAGCCGTACAATCGTACCATAGTTTACCTAAGTAACAGCAATTTCCCAAATAACATGACCAAGAAAAATTCAATTGGGCATGCATGATAGTGATGGATTAGCAGAGACCCCATTTTCCACTGTTATAATCAAGCCCTAGCTGGAGATATCATGGTAAGCGAACTGAGATCAATCTGTGATGAATATCAGAGCTTCATAATTTTTGTCGGTCCGCACTTTATGCCAGGCATGATTGAAACAATCTATTTTCTCTTGTCCATATTGTTTTACAAATGATTCTGGATCTTTAATTACATGCCTCAGTTTTATCCGTCTGAATTTCATAACATGCTTTCCCAGACAGGCAGATTCCGGATCATATCTGTTCATGTATTTATTTCAGGTACCAGTAGCCATTTACAGGTACAGATAACAGCAATTGAATGGGAAAATGTCCAGCAGACTCTCTGTTTTTCTTTCTTAGAATATTAATGAAAAAATATTGTATATTGGAAAACAAGCGTATATTAGGAATCTTATATCCCTTATCTTCAAACCTCCGTACTGAGCAAAAGGTGTAGCATAAATATGCACATTTAACCGCAACACATTTAGTTCATTTAGTAAACATTACAAATAATTAATTCACTCATTATGCATTTCTACCATATCCCCATCAAAGAGCGGTGAACGTGAATTCCACGGGGACACATAAATAATGAAATTAAAGATATATCTTATAGATAAAGCATTGACTAGTGGAACAAAATGAGTCCTGAGGCCTCTCATTAAAGAGTTAAATTGGGCCATTGGTCTTACTGTCACTGAACGGCACAAGATCTGTGTGTTCTACTGTTTTTGTATTGATTGTATGGCTATCGCTCTGTCCCTTGCCTGCAGAGTATATTGGACCTCCACCTGTAGGGATTGTATATGTTCTTTGTTCTCTGTTCATTTCCTAGAAGATTTGTATCAGTTACAACTTGAGCTACAAGAGGTTTTGTATAAGCAGGTGCAGTTAGTTATACGTGTAAGTGGATAGATGTTTACAACCAACCATTAGGACTTTGAAGGGGTGACTTCCCCCCTTAAAACGTCTAGAAATGGGAATTAAATAATAAAGCCAAAATATTCTTACCTCTCTGTTTTATAAAGGGGTTGTCTCACTACATTGCTTATATAACAACAAGTCCTGTTTTCTTGGTTTCTTTTTGAATTCAGGGCCGTGTTTATGGCTTCCAGTAGGCTGCAGTAAGAGCCAGGTCCATGTGCCACAGGCAACCAGTGCTGGAACCTATAGGAGTGAAACAAACAGGTCTGTAGCTATATAGCACCTGAGAGATGATGCAGCCCATTACAAGAGGGATTATCTAGGAAAACAGGTTTAGGACAATGTTAATTGGTCATACATTACAAAAGTGACTTGTTTTTTGCAACGATTTGAACATTAAAAAGCAATACTTGTTAGTGACGCAACCATTTAAGGAATCTGAGGGCACTACCATCAATTTGTTTAAAGTAGCAGCCAATGAAATGTACATGCAGTCCATGATGTACTTATTCTGCATCCTAAATTCAGTGGTTAGGAGATTGATGCCAATTATACAGCATGTGACTGCTGAGGTTACAATGGTAATGTCCCAAATGATGGTAAAGAGAAAAGAGTGCATCCCTTTTTTTTTAAACACTTAGTAATGTATTAGCATATTCTTATATGCTAATATATTTATAATAAAGTGTTCAGTCTGACAACAGGTAGTGGTGATCAGGGCAGCTCACGTCTGCCTGATCGTGGCTTTTAGACAGTGGGGATTCTCTAGGTCCAGGGCGACTGTGCAGCCATTCCTGGGCTCTGTGGGTCACAAAAGGGAGTCCGATCCGACAGAGCAGGGACAAACCCTTTATGCGCCTGTGGTGACGAACTGAGGCAATCTAAAGGGTTAAGCACCGGGGAGGGAGGTTTCCTGCTTCCGGTGCTTGAGGGATTGCGCTGGGAACAAGGCTGTGTAGTACAGAAACTCCGATGTCTGCAGCGACAAAAGACGTCACTGCAGATGAACGACCTTCACCACCCGCTGTCAAAAGAAGGTGGTAGGTCGTTAAGGAGTTAAACGTGGAATCTAATGCGAAATCTATGTCGAATTCCTCATTAAAATCCATTGTGGAAACTTAGCCTTGGATCTCAAAGTTCTTGGTTCTGGTATTACAATAAACTTTTGTAGACTGAAAGGAAGTATAAGGTGGATACATGAATTTTGGTGATTTTATGCCATTATCTTAAACTACTGTATGTTTTTGGCAGAAGGTTCATATTACTAATCAGACTTGTGGGTTTCCTGCTTCTTGCCATTCTTCCCCCCATGTTGTGACACAGCTTAAGTTCTGATCATTTCTGTCACTCGGGCTCCATTATCACCAGGAATTTTAATCCCAGGCATTGTATCATGTTCTGCATCAGAAGCCCAGTGTCTTTATAAAAGTTTTATTGAGCCATATTAAAAGGGCTTTTCTGGTTTTATGCATTCTTTGGTTGTTCATGGTTTTGTTGGTACCTTAGGTGAAGGGAAACTTCATTTTCATATAACACCCTCCAAGTATGCTGTACTGGCATATCCTAAAGCTATCAATTTTAGAATTCATTGAACCCCACTAATGGGGTTGTATCGTGAAGCTACATTCGTATGGCCAGACATATATACTCTGCTCACAAAATTTAGGGATATTTGACTTTTGGTTGAAATTCAAGATGAACATCAAATTTCTTGACATTTTTTTCTTTACATTTTTACATCTCTTATCTTTAGAATGCAAATGTCTAACTGTTCAATGCTTCAGTACTTTTTGCACAACTTGCTAATCTCTAACGGCAAAATTCACAACAGATGTTTGATCCCTAAATTGCCTAATAAATTTAGAGGATCAATTTGAATTGGGATTTAAACAGTCCTCCTCTTCCTGCTGTTCACATTGTGACATCATAAGACCAAGACAACACCTTACCAAGTGATCTGCAGTACTTACCATTGCAAGGCCTTCAAGCAGGTTTGCTCTGTGTCAGAAGGAAGTGGCCTAGGAGCTTTAGAGTGTCAAAGAGTGTCATCAGCCAGGTTGTAACAGAGAGGTCACCTCGGTAAGGTCAACAGAAAGGTAAAGAAGTGGACATTCTTTGGCTACATCACACACTGATAACTGCTTTATTGTAAACAATGAAGTAGTAGTACTCTCCTGAATAGTCTTCTCTGGCCCATGCAAGATGATGATGTCTGTGCCTTTTGGTGTCATCAGGTCGTCTAGCACACAGACCACACTGATCTTAATGGTTACGAATGGTCTGACATGACACTTGGTTGCTCCACCTCCCTTAACTTGCCTGGAGTTGTGTGGCATTATCTCTGGTTCCACTGGGCATTGTTTACAACGAACGGTTTTCAGTTGTGTGATGGAGTCAAAGGACAAACACTTCTTTGCCTTTCTGTAACTCTTACAGTCACGCTGTATCTCTGTTACAACCTGCTGATGACACTCTGACACTCTAAGCTCAGTGGCCACTTCCGTCGGAGAGCATCCTTCTCCATAAAAAATATCAATAAAAACATAGAACACGCCAGAACCATAGGGAAAGAATATCCCTCCTCTAAATAGTAGTTTTCATTAACTCCTTGATGGCAAGTTATATTGCAACATTGCGATTCTAATGGCTTGTTCAGACTGTAAGACTATACAAGCTTTACAACTGTTAGAGCATGTTCACACAGCGTTTTTGGATCTGTGTTGGATCCAAAAATCGGATCCAAAAACGCTACAGCAATTGGATCTAAAATGTGTTGGATGCAGCAGGATCGCACCCTATAGTTTTATTTAGGGCTTTGATTGTGTCTTTGGATAAGAACTTGATTAATGTCATTTCTCGGAAGGTATATGAAGACGCAGTGAGACAGACATCAGCGATCATTCGTGTGAACACCATTGCATGTCTCATATTAAAAGCAATGTAAATCACACTGCTATTTGTTAGCTGCGTGTTTGGGTCTGTTTGGGGACTGACAGATGGATCCAAACACGCAGCTCAAAGGGTACGTAACACGGATGAAAACACGCCATGTGAACATACCCTTATTCAATACAAATACCACCAGCCAATATTCAGCATGGGTCAATAAAAACCAAAACAAGAATCAGTGATTCCTCATGCTGTGCCTCTGATGAAAAGCTTTATTTTATATGTTATCATTTATGGTTTTAGATTTACTTTTGTTTAGATATAATACAAATAATAATAAGATATAGCGGCATTAGCAATTGAAAGATATATAACACAGTACCAACATATTTAATGACTGTAAATTAGTATTGGTTGTGTGATTGCACATTTGATTTATAAGTTTAAATTATAGCAATTATATGCGACTAGTTATATACAGTAGACGGACCTTTAGGTCATACCTTTCAGGAAATGTGTGTCGAAAGTAAGATCAAAAGGCTCTTGAATAAGTAATTGTGTTTCCAGTATAACCGCCTCTAAGGGGCATGTCCCATGGCACGGGTTTGCGGGACGGTTTGCGGTATTTGCGACCGCCCTGAAAAAACGTTTTGCACAACGGGCTCTTTGAAAAAACCATGCAGCGTCCCCACTGCAAGGGTTTTTAGCCGGCGGTTTTTCCAGCGGGTTCTGCCCGCAAAACATTCTACAAGGACATTTTTCCGGAATCTGTGCTTGTGAATGTAAAGGGGAGGGCTTTTCTCCGCTCATCGTGGGGACAGCCGCAAAGCAGGTTATTACCGGTTGGGGAATAAATAAACCGTCGGGTATTGGTCCTCTGCCTGGGGTCGACCAGCTTTATGGGCTTATCTACTTTTTCTTTTGACACCAAAATGAAAAATACTGTATACTCCATTTGTGAACATCAACAAAGTGTTTTGTTGAAGTTCATCGGACAGATTGCTATCTTTAGACTGTATATCCGCAATGTGATCCACAATCCTAGCTTTCGATTTTCTAGTGGTACAAGCCACAAACATTAGCTGACATTGTTGACAGTATATAATGTAAATCACATATTGAGAATTACAGTTAATAGAGCTACGTATACAGTATTATATGTTGTGCTTAAATTTGATGAAAAAAATTGGTTACATTTATTATTAACATATGTGCAGACATTACATCTATTGCCCGCGCATATATAGAAACCCTTCTGTGAAAGTCATGGCGTGTTCTATGGTTTTATGGCATTTTTATATGATTCAATAAACATGTTTTTTTTTTTTTTATGGGCAAGGTGAGGACTACAAATACTTTTGAATGGAACTTAGGATATGTTCACATGGCGTGTTCAATACGTTTTTGGATCCGTTTTTACATACATATTTGAATCCGTATTTCGGACCCTAAATGGACCCAAACATGCATGTAACATGTGCAGTGTGATTTTACACTCTGCTTTAAATCTAAAACACACTCGGCGCTCAGAATTTGTGACGCCAATGCTGTGATTATATAGCGTGTTCTGATTGAGTCTGATGCGTTCAGAGAATTGTCATGTTCATTTCTTGATCGTGATGGCCGCAGCAGACAACCCAATTTAAAAACTATTAGGGTGCGTTCTATGTTGCAGCCAAAAACGCAGCTCAAACACAAGCCTTGCGTGTGGGATAGCCGTTGCATTGACTTTTGGATTGCATTTTTTTCTGATCCAAAAGACAACGCACACAGTGTTTGTGAACATACCCCATTACACTAAAATCACTAATTTTACTAACCTTCGCTTTCTTTCACCACACGTAGCTGACAATCAGGCCACTTCCTAATAATAATAATTATATTTTTTTATGTATTTATAGGCCAACTATTCCGCAGCACTTTCACAATTTTAAGAGGGGTACTACAGTCTTTACACATTAAATGAAACTTACAAATGTGACACTCGAGGTATGAGGACCTCTGCTCGCGAGGAGCTTACACATCTATTATGGTTTGTATGGGTGAGACAAAAGGGTTTCAAGAAGTGATCGTTTACTATGGTCCAGCATGTCTACATAAATATGAGTGTGGTTTACTTAAGTAATTGGGTGGACCAGCCTCCTGACAGTACTCTACTATATACACGATAAGTGCCTGTGAGTGCCTAGTGTAGGGGAGTGACAGGTGTGATCATGCAGTTAGGTGATCTTGGTAGGCCAGGTTAGAAAGATGTTTTTACAGGGCCCTCTTAAAATGTGAGGTTGTGAAATGTGCTTGATTCGCCAGCGGTGTTAGATATTCCATAGGACGGTGCTGCACGTTCGTGAACATTTGGAGAGGGCATGGGAGGTTCGGATGAATTGAGGAATGTTGTATGATATATCAGCAGCAGCGGGAGAGCACGGGTAGGGTGGTTAGTCTGGATGAGGGAGGAGATTGTTTGGGTGCGTGCAACTGTGGCAGTGCTTTATGGGTGAGAGTGGTGAGTTTAGGTTGTATTCTGTACTGGATGGGCAACAGTGCAGTGATGACACAGGGATAGTGGGCATCAGTATAGGGTGGAGGAAAGACAAGCCCTGGCTGCTGCATTCAGAACAGATTGCAGAGGGAGGGGAAGAGGGAGTTTGCAAGAGAGGGAGGAGACCGATAAGCAAGGAGTTGCGAGAGTAAGAGTACAGGTTTAAGTAGTCATGACGAGAGTGAAATAAGAGAACAATGGAGGGTATTTTTGAGTGATTTCTCCACAGTGAGAAAGTACGGTTTTTGGAGATGTTCGAGGTGACAGATCGACAGGAGCGGGCAAGGGATTGGTTTATAAGGGGTGAAGGACAGATTAGAATTAGTATTACCCCAAGACAGCGGGCCTGCTGCCTTAGGATTATGGTGGTGCCACACTCTGAGACCGATGGATAGAGGGTAGGGTTGGTTTAGGAAGATGGTGGAAAGACAAGAAGTTCGGTTTTAGTGAGGTTTATTTCTGAAGAAGGAGAGAGGACATGATGTCAGAGAAGCGGCATGACAGTCACTGGTGTTTTGGATCAGGGCAGGAGTGACTGTCTCGGGAGGGGAGGTAGTTTAATTGGGTCTTGGTCATCAGCATAGAGATGGTTAAGGAAGCCCAAATCTGTGATGGGCTTTTGTCCAATGGGGGTTGTGGTAAGTGAAAAAAAGGAGAGGACTAGAATTGATCCCTGAGGATACCCGACAGCACGAGGAAGAGGAGAGGAGAGTAGAAAACTAGCAAATGAAGGTCATGATGGAGGCGGTCAGAGAGGGTAGGGAAGAAGGAGAACCAAGCGAGAGCGGTGTCTGGATGCCAATGGTGCTGAGCATGGTGAGGTGAGGTGGTGATCTCAGTCGTCAAATGCCTGCAGATGAGATCCAAGAGAAGGCAGAAAAGCAAAGGCAACGGAGTATTTGCCCTGTGATTTGGGCAAGGTGACGGGTGATCTTAGGATTTAACTAGAGCAGTTTTCTGTGGAGAGTGCAGGGTGCGGAAACGGATTGAGAGGATCGAGAAGTGTAGTTAGTAGAGAGATAGCGGTTTTAAAGGGAGTAGACCAAAGCGTTTCAGGAGTTTTTAGAGTGAAGAGGCAGGTAGAAGACTGGTCGGTAGTTAGAATCACGGATGCGGTCCAGGAGCGGCTTTTAAGCTTAAGGGGCTTATGATGGCGTGTTTAAAAGAGGATGGAAGATCCCCAAGTAGAGGAGATAGGTTTTAAGATTGCTCAAGGTTAATAAGGTGAGAGTTGATAGTGGGAGTGATAGACTGGGACAAGGGGGTTGGAATGGGGGTACAACTAGTGCAGGTGGTTAGGGCGAAAGTGAGAGAGCCGGCCACTTCTTCTTCTGTCGTTGGGTCAAGGGCTGGAGCGATCGAAAGGAGTGCCGGAGGGGAGAGGCTGGGGGTTGCTTGAGGAATTGAGATGAGGATGTTTTGCCGGATATGTCTATTTGTCTTTAGTAAGTGGCCAGGTCGTCAGCACAGAGGTCAGTGACTGGGGGCCTGAGCTTTTGGGCTGAAGGACGGGAGTGGAATGGAAAGATGTCAAACAGGCGTTGTGGGTTGTTGTGTAATGTGGAGATGAGGGAGGTGAAATATTTTTTGTTTGGCGCAGTGATGGGCATGTGTGGTAAGTGCTGAGAATGATTTGTAGTGGAGTAAATTGCCAGGTAGCTTTGACTTTTCCACAGTCTCTCAGCACACCATTGAACATCGTGCAGGAAAGCGAGTCTGAGGTGTGTGCCAAGGCTGGGGTGCATGACTCTGGTGGTGCGGTGTTGAGAGGTGTTGCAACATGTCAGGGTTGGTTGAGAGGGAGTTCTCATTGTACAGCGTGTAGCAGGTCAGGACAGGAGGTGGAAGGAGCTTGGAGGCAAGTGAGGACTGTTTATGGTGTCTATGAGGTCTGAGTGTTTCATGGAGGAATGTTTCTGGAATGGGCGATGGGCAGGTGTGTCAGAGAAGGTTGAGATTGTTGGATAGTGAAGGAGAGATAAGGTTGTCTGATAGGAGAGCATAAGGAGAATTGTGAGGTTAGAAATTGCTTGTGTGACTGCTGTAAACCAGACTCAAGAGCAGTTTGTCCATCCTTGTGGGTGGGAGGAGAGAATCTGTAAATTGCCAGAGGCCAAAGATCGTTGTTGTGAATGTAACGAGAGTGAGGCAGAAGGAGACTTGGGTTGTCGATTGGGGATGTTGAAATCGCATGATTGAGAGTGGTATTTCAGTGGGAGAGGAGGGAAGGAGTGAGGGAGCCAGGCGGCCCAAAAACTGATACAGAAACTGGCGGGGTGAGCCGGGGGGGGGTTCTGTACACAATGGCGATTTTATGAGGGAAAATGGCCGAAGAGTCTGAGAGGAGTGTGGACCTCAAAAGGAGGGGAAAGTTGAGTGAGGGTGCCAGGGGGGGAGAGGGATGACTGGTAAGTGCAGTGTGGAGAGTGAAGTATGCAATCCTTCCACCTGGGCCTGTTCTCAGGTCTGAGGGGTGTGGGGTGAACATGTTAGGAAACGCCATAGGCTGAGCGGCAGCAAGGGAAGCAGGTGTCTGATTGCCTGGAGCCAATGTTTCAGTCGAGAGCGACAGGAGATTAGGAGGTCTAGAGAGGAACAGGTATGAACAGCAGTGTGTTTGTTACCAACAGATAGGGCTTCCACAGAGCACATGTAAAGTGGCCAGGAAAGTCGTACAGCGTAATAGCAAGCAAGATTAGCAGGGTTTCTATGGTGGGAGGAGGAGGGGGTGAGCCATTAAAGTGAGGGTGGGCCTGGTTTGAGAGATTCTGCAGCAGAGAGGAGAAAGAAAAGTGACTAGCAGGTGGTTTGTGTTTGTGTATGAGCGGTTGTTTGTGCGGACTTTATGGAGGTGGTGGTTGTCGGGGTATTTTTAATAAGGGAAAACAGTTGTGTGGGATGTATTCATAGGTGAGGGGAGGGAGAGAGCCGCTGTGTTGTGGATGAATTTTAAGGGGTCGACACTGGGTTGTAGGAATGGAGGAGATGGCTACAAGGTAGTAGACAAGAGTGAGCATAGTGGGAAAATGGTGTATGTTATAAGGACCAGTTTACTCATAGCAGGTGATCCTTCATAGCTCCCTTAAGCACCACTTCTGTTACTCTATTTCTGGCTATTTTGTGATCATGTAATACAATTTCAATATTTATTCCAAATATGCACGATAAATATGCATCAGAGACCTAAGGCTATCTGATTTATTTTGAGCAATGTCGAGTTCTTATGCTAGAATCAATTAAACCAGGGTGTCGTAAATTGGGGAGTTACAATGGCCAGCAAGAGCAGAGACTTTCAAGGGGCAATTTCTGTGCTAAGTAAATAAAACTCGAGGGTCATGTAGGAGCACTAGGCTGAGATCTAAATAAAACATCAGTAATATACAAAGGGGAGTTATAAACATAAGGCTGTGAGGATTGTTGAGGGATGAAGGTCAAAAACATACACATACCATTTCAAGATGCACAATATTAATACTGCAGATATTTCAGAGGGATGGCTGAGGGTTGTTGTTTACACACTACCAATTCAAATGACAATATAATACAGCAGATATTTCAGAGGGAGGCTGAGGGTTGTAGTTCACACACATACCAATTCAAATGCACAATATAAATCCCCTTTTATGTGTATGACCCCTTATTTATGAAAGATGGCTGCACTATTGTGTTAACCAACCTTCTCACCTTTTATCTCACCCCTATTCCCACAGGGATTGTAAGTGCTTGCAAGCAGCAATACACCTTGGGCAACATGTATGAATTCTGACGCTGATAGACCAGTTCTAAATCGCTTTAAGGTAGTATAGACTGCGCCAAAATGTATGAACCTGTTCTTCTGCAGGTCACAAATACAGTCGCAGTCTAGTGCCAATATAACAACTTAGGCTCAAGCAGATCCAAGACTTCTCCCGTGCTTCACCCACACTCTGGAACTCACTGCCCCAACACATCAGACTCTTCTCCACTTTCAGCAGCTTAAAAAGCAACCTGAAAACCCATCTATTCAGGATCGCCTATAACCTACACTAACCCTGTTGTCACTACTTCCTCCACAAACATGTCTGCCCCTCACCTCCTGTGTCTTTCCTCCTCCTTGTAGATTGTAAGCCCTCGTGGGTAGGGTCCTCTCTCCCTCTGTCGTGCCAATTGTCATTAATCACTTACCATTGTACTCCTTTGACTTATGTTATGTATGTAACCCCCTCGAATGTACAGCGCCCTGGAATCAATGGCGCTTTAAAATAAATAATAATAATAATAATAATCACCTTTACACTGGTCTGGATGTTCTAACTGTTCGCGCCAAAGTTTTGGCGTCAAAGAATCATAAATGTGTCTATTTCTGCTAATGTGGTGCAACAGAACACCCCAAAACTTTGGTGCCCTAAAAAGTGTCTTTGGAGCGGTACCGAGTTACTTTTCGTGTCAAGTTTGGAGTGCGCCTGTTCATACAGATATAGAGCTAGTCTACTACAGCTTCTTGAGGCCAGAATTCTGGTGCAGCCCCATTCATACATGTCGCCCCTTGTGTCTGATCTATAAGTAGCTTTTTACAATGCAGTGTTTGTTTTTTGAGGAATGTGTAGGCACTTTATAAATTAAGATTATTATTAGCACCTTACCAACATGTGACATATGGATACGTCATCATGCCGGTAAGGAGATATGGAGTGGGCTCACGCGCTGAGTTCACTCTTTAGGCAGCAGGTGCTTGCTGTTAGTTACAACTGACACCTACCACTAAGTTAAAATACCATCGGAAATCTGACAGTATTTAACTTTGCACCACCAGTGGCTTCAGTAGAAAACCTGTGCTGTGTAGACTACAGCACAGATTTTCTATTTAATTCTAAACAGTGCTGGGTACAGTCGGAATTTCAATGGATTCAAAATACTGAATCCGCCAAGAATCCAGTGCTGTGTAGACATAGCCGAACAGCAGGGATCAGAGCCTACTCTGATCCCTGGTGAACCCTGATGATTATCCCTTTAGATGCCACGATGATAGTGGCCACAGTGGTAAAAATGAATTTACAGCACCGTTCCTCCCTCCAACTGTCCACCCACAACAAGATCGCAGGGTGCCGAGTGGTTACCATGGCAGCTGGAAACCTAATAAAGACTTTTATAGCGTCATGTTAGTGCTTCTGTTACTTCCTGCCAGAGGATCACCATCTTAGTACACCCTTCTGCAGTTTCTATATAATGCAGAAGGGTGTACAAGCTCCTTAGTGGTCACGTACCCTAGGGGGACTACAAGTACAGTACCAATGTAGAAAAAAAGTTTTAATTTTTTAAAAAAAATTTTTTTTTATAAAAAAATAAAATAAAAAAATTTAAAGTTCAAAATATCCACCCCCTTTTGCTGTGTTACACTTATAAAAGTCTGATCTATTAAATATAACATAATTTACCTCATACATTGAACACCGTAGAAGAAAAATTCCAAACAGCCAAATTGCGTTTTTTTGGGTCATTTCATGTCCCCAAAATTGGAATAAAAAGTCATCAAAAAATAACCCAAAATAGTACCAATAAAGCTAAACTTGAGCCCGCAGAATTTGAGCCCTCACTCAGCTCCATAGATGAAAAAACTAAAAAGTTATTGGTTACAGAAAATGGCGCTGCAGCACAATTTTTTTTTAAAAAAAAGTACTAAAACATAATGAAAACCCCACATATCAGGTATCACTGGAACCCTATCGAATACAGATAATACATCATTTATACCGGAGTGAATGCTGTAAAAACTAAACCCTGCAAAAATGGCACCAGTATGTTTTTTCACATATCACCCCACTTTGAATTTGTTTTCTATTTTCCTGCACATTATATTGTATGGTTGATGGCACCATCAAAAAGTACATCGTGTCCCACAAAAACAAGCCCTCATATGGCTATGTAAATGAAAAAATCCAAGTTATTGCTCTTGGAGGGTGCGAGGAGCCAACTGTTTTTAAGAGGTAATATTTTTAGCACACCACTGTTTGTTGATTGGCCCTATTGTGAGCGAACTGAGGAAGTGTCTATGAGGACAGTATAATAGTGTATGACCTAAGAATGATGAAAGTACAGTACTAAAACATGTTGCCAATTTCTGCTCTAAAATTTTTTTTATAGTGTAGATATAGCTCTTGGAGATCATTCATCAGCAGTGCCCATATCCTGAGTTTTTTTGCTATTATTTACTATTATAATAGGTTCTTATACTTTACTAAGCGATTCTGACCATGAGGCCACACTTTCTAGACTGTAGAAATTCCCTTTGCAGGAGGATGGTTTGGTGAAGGTTTTTTGCTGACACATAAATACATATGAGTGCATTAATGTGATTAATGATGGATATTCCTGCTCTCTTCACACACTGCATTTACTATGATCAGTTGTGAGAGCCGTGCACACAGATAGGACTATTCATAATAATAACATATTTATGTGCCTTTCTAAGAAACCGCTAGGAAATGAATAGCACGCTCTCCATACTTGGCTGCACTTTGTATTGTATTTCATAACATCTCTTTACACACTAGAAGTAGAGATGAACGCTCCATTCATAGCCATTCATTCATGATATTTATATTGCTATAAAATTATTTTGCTCTCAAAATGCTTTGGATTGAAAAGATAACTTGGTCTGTGTCACAGCTTCAGATGACTTCACTAGAGCTACGCATGTTCTGCTTTCCTGATATTATTTTCTGTTGAGGCAGTTTCATCAATAGCTCAGCAGATTGACAGATATGTTCCCCGATTGTGTTTTATAATTTTCTATATAGAATTGAGTTTGCATATTTTGTTGATTTTAACTTTTTTTTTCTTTTCTAGAAAAAAACATTATCCTTTATTTTTTTCCCTTTTCCTGTTTTTTTCCCCTAGAGGAAAAAAAAATGTAAATGACCCATTTGTAAAATAAAGCATGTTCCATGGACCTGCAACTTTTTACATCTATAAGGAGTGCAGAGGTAGCAGTTGCATTTTTTTTTATTTTACTGGTAAAAAAATTATTATTTCAGGCATTTGTCGTGGTTATTTTTCACCAGCATTTTTTAAATTATATTTTTATTATATTTGTTTGATGTGTTTTTATGCAAATTTCAGGTCCTATAAAGAAGCCTATGGAAAAAAAACCACTAGAAAAAAAAATTATACCTGGAATATGTTAAAAATATGTCACTGCCCAAAAATGCACCAAACCACCAAGTAAATACCACAAGGAAAAGCGTATTGTTTAAAGTCTGTTTTATATTTCACTACAGACTAACATATAACATTTAGGGCTTGTTCGCACGGAGTTTTCACTTGACATGCAATCCTTTTCAAGACAGACCCGAGCGGCGCTTTTGAAACACGCAGCGGCGATCTCTCATCTGAACGCCGCTGCGTCTTCCTAATAGCGAGTTTTGAGTAAAGTTCATGCTAATTTTTAGATCCGTCTTTGGGGTCGTCGGGAAGACGGGGTCTTCAAACGTTGTACACGATAAAACTCCGATGAACAAGCCTTAGAGCTTGTTGTCAAAGAATGAGAGAAAACACACTACTTTTTTCCCAAAAAACATTGTCTAAGCACTATCTGGGTTCCTTGTGGCATAGTTTGATTTGAAATAAACACACTTTTTGAACATTTTTCCCATTTTGTTGTTTCTTATTGTGGGAATAAGGATTGTCAATAAAAAATTTTCATTTCTTTATGAACATTTTTCCATTTTTTGTTTTTTTATTTTGGGGGTCTTTAAATACATTAAATGCATCATGTTTTGGTTCAATTTTTCCAGTGTTGGTTTTTCCCCTTTGGGCCCTACAGGCATGGGGAAAAGCTGTTGCCGTTTCCCCTGGAAAGACCGCAAAGGGAGGGGCGTTTTCTTCGCGAGCGAAAGTCCCTATTGGAACACAATCGTAAAACCGGAAAAAGTTGGTTCTCTTTTGGACCCCCGGGGAAAACGCCCGACGGGAAACCTGTTCAGTGGGGACTGCTGCACGGTTTTTACATAGAGGGACAATTTTGCTCATTTTCGGCTGGTTTATCAGGCGGTCTGAAAAATCGCAAACCGGCTGAAAACCGACCGAAAACCCTTGCCGTGGGGACATGCCCTAAAGGTATGTTTACATGGTCTACTCTCGATCCATACTTCGGCGCATAATTGCTCTTCAATATGCCCGAAGTACGGGCCGACATTACGGTAATTCATAGCTCTCATTGACAGCTATGATTACCTGCTCTTTCCCCCAGAGCTTAAAAGTATTAGGGTACGATCAGACGGCATAATTGCGGACCATACTTCGGTCATACTCATTGAACGCTATGAAAAGCAAACGTTTTTCCCAGTGCATAGTACGCTCTGGGAGAAGGCAGTGACATTACTTCTTCCCAGCATGTAAACGAAAGTGAATAGGGGTCAGAGCGCTTTAGAAGTCCGCGCTGGCTATTGCATACTTCTAAAACACCTTGTGTATAGCGGCGCGCAAGGTACGCTCTGCTATACGCTGGCATTCAGTTGTGTGAACATAACCTTAGTAGGTGAAGCATTTTTTGGTTGCATTTTTATTGCCTTTTTTCACATTACAAATCATGTGATTCAAAGAGGAATTTTTGAAATCTATGATCTATGATAACATGATATATTATTGGAGAAATGCACTAGAAAAAACATCACTAAAAATGTATTTAGTTCCACACAATGGGGATGATTTGTCAATACTGTCTGGTACGTAGTGTAAACTTCGACTAGTATGTTAAATCTGGCGCATGTTTAAACTGTCTGGTGTAAATTGACACCATTCATTAGCTTGGTTTGTGCCATTCACTGCGGAAAAATCTTTATGCTTAGGCAACCTCAATATCTGCAAAGACACACCCCTTTTAGCTAGCCACACCCTTTTTGTAGGACAAGGCGCAGAAGTGCCTAAAAACTGTTGTAAACACATAATAAATGTGCTGTAAAGCATGAATATCAGTATTTTGGCACAAATTGGGATAGAATTCAGGCTCTTCTAAATGCGGCTTATTATTTTGAAAAAACGGCACAAAACATAAATCAAAAAATGCACAAAGCATATAAAATGCATGAGATGTTTTGCCCCCTGATTTAGCAGCTTCTGGAGAACGGTTCTTAGGGTAACTCATAAAACTACCGGAGCTGATATTCCAGATACTCTATGCATGTTTGGTATCTCTCACCTTTTATGAAAAATCTTTGATTTGCCACGTCCTACAGGATGCAGCACAATAATCCCCCCACACTGAAATCTATTGACCCTTTTTTATGGACAGTACGGGTATGTTCATACGGCATAATTACAGCGCGTACAGTACGCGCCACAATACTCCGGGTGTTTTGGGAGTAGCAGACCGCCGGCCCCATTGACATGCATTACTCGCGGCGTGTAATCGCCGCGAATAATTGACAAGAGACTTAATCCATAATTCTCTATGAGAGCTATGGATTAAGCGCAAATACACAACAAAATGCGGGCCACAATTACGCCGTGTGAACATACCCTACCTCTTTGGGGTCTTTCTGCCTCCTGTTTCTAATTTTTTTTAACCTACCTGAGGAATAGTAAACATTTCGTATTGTGCACTTGGAGAGGGCAGCTTATCTGATCAAGTGGTATGGGCTAATACATGGTGCACAACATGTAACCTATGGAAGCGTTACCTATGTGAATATATAATAGAAAGTGCTACCACCCTCATGGTTAGTAGGTGCTGTTCATCAGTATTTTGTACCTGTGTAATCTATCCCATATAGCATTGTGGCTTCTCTGTATCCTGCTGGGAATTGTTATGGCCCTTTTTCTGTAATTTTCTGGTAATAGCTGCACCATCATCTGCCATCTAGATTAATCTCAGTCTCCACTCCTTAACACCTCACTTTACTATCTCATTATTATATACTAATTATTTTCAAATGATGTAAGTCACACTGTGAATATCCTGTATTATCAATGCTGTTAGGTTCCTTGTTTGCACATCTGTTTTATGTTACTTTACTGTATTTATTGCAAATCAAATTTTAAAGAATTTTAAATAAAAAAAATGCACGAAGTTAGTAAGGCTTTTATTAAGCCAAAAAAACGGCATGAATAAGATATGCATGAAGGAAGCCTTAGAATTTTTATTTTTTTTTGCCAAAAATGTATAGACTACTCCACTCTTTATTGAATATTTGTAAATCAGTATGTTTGCCAGGTTTTACCCATTTGTTCTGCTTTATAAATATTCAGTGGGGACAAGTGGTGTAACCTGCATCCATATTGGATCACATGCTGTATTCATAAAAGATTCGGATGACATCATGTTTTACTCTGATCCCTATTTTTATTCCAACTGATGGGTAATGATTCTCATTAAAGAAACAAGTGGTATGCGAACCTATATTTCAAACCAGAGTCATGCATCTGCAGACAGCTGAGTACAAGTATATATATATATATATATATATATATATATATATATATATATATATATATATATGTGGTGTGCGCTTGCCAAGCTCTGGGATCACCGCAGAAGTCCTTCAGGCATTGAGACAGAGGCAGTAATAAGGTGCAATCGGTTCCTTGGTCCGTATGTTTATTGGGCAGAAAGAACGAAACGTATGGCAACAGATACACAGCAAAATGGTAAATATAAACAAAACACCTGCTCCTCTGAGCAATTACTAAATCGAGGCGTAGTTCCCTCATTAACACCTTGTGCAAGGTAGTTATGGTGTAGCAGACACTGGTTTCCTCCAGTGTGAACACCTTCAGCCCAAAAGGTAGAATGGAGTTGCAGCTGACGCCCAGTCAGCTACCTGCTGACCTTAAATACACCAGGGAAATCCTGGCATGTAACATAGGGAGTAAGCACCCACCCTGCTCTATGCTTACTTCCAATGAAAGGCCGACCCGGGAATGGCTGGAAGCCATATTAACAAACAAATTAAACGTGCGTTGACAATCTGTACTGTCGACACCTATTTAACGCTGACCTTTCACTCCACCAAGGCTCCTTACCTTGCTGGCATGTGTCTAGATTTCTCCAGGCATATGCCCAGAATCTGGCTGGGATATACACACCATTGCAGACCTTCCCAGCTGCGGCCTTACAATATATATATACACGCACACACACACACATACACATACACACAGTCATACCTTGGTGTAAATCATTAATCCATTCCAGATCCTTGGACTTATACCAAACAAACTTTTCCCATAGGAAATAAAGGGAAAATAATGAATCCATTCTCATAATAATAACAATAGGATTATTGTGTATCGTCCACAATACTACTCACCTTCTCCAAAGGCAGCCTGGATGGAGCTGTAATAGTGGGGAGTATGAGCTGTAGGCGGCTGCAAGGTGACCGTGTTTTAGCAGAGCACTTATGAGAGGTACGGCATTTATGAGAGGACCGATAGTGCTTGATAACAGAAGCTGCGTGGAGTGTGTGGCCAAAGCAGCACTCACTTTGGAAACAACAGACTGCTAAATTCTTCATCCTCGCTTGAGATAAATGGCTGAAAGTTGTGCCGAGATCCTCTGTTACATGTTTTGAGTCCAAACAGGACTTGTACTGAGGTACCACTGTATAGACAGACAGACAGACAGACAGACAGACAGACAGACAGACAGACAGATAGATAGATAGATAGATAGATAGATAGATAGATAGAAATGTATGGAGTAATTGGGATTCACAGTAGGATTTCTGTCAGGTCTCCATGACAACACTGTTCTTCACAGATATCAGAGAGACTTGTAGCCATCAGAATCTCTTCCTTTAGGTTTTGAGTCCATAAGGTAACATAATCTTATATATGTGAATTATTTGTATATGTCTAGTATAAGTCCACCATTGCCATATGAAGCTTTTTAACCAAGAAAGCAAAAAATTTGCTCCAGTAGTTTGGTATTTGCAAAATGCACATATTTTAAATTAAGTGCTAGATTCATGAAGGAAAAAGAATTGCAAATACCGTTCTATGGCTATTACCAAACCAATGGCATAAAGAAATAAAGCAGATAATATTTTGTTAGGTTGGAGATATTTCCCAATATTCTCTAAAGGAAAAGGGTACTGACTTTCAAATAGGAATGTCACATGCGCATGCCCTATTGCAAATTTTGCAGAATTCTGGCCTCAAAAAGCTGTAGTAGACCAGTTCTTTAGATGTATGAACAGGTGTACTCTAAACTTTGGTGCAAGAAGTACCTCGGTACCGCGCCAAAGACACTTTTTAGCGCCCCAAAGGTTTGGGAGGTGCTGGGGACGTGTCGCACCACATTAGTAGAAGTAGACACATTTATGATTCTTTGACGCCACACTCCACAAGGAGGGTGTCAATGACAAAAGGTCATTGCTAAAGGAGGCAAACTAGCCCCTGAGCAGAAAACCAGCATTGAAGCATCAGCAAACTAGCTTATGCAAGATCACTTGAGACACACCTATCTGGAGGTACTATGTACTATTTTCATGTATGATTGATAATTTGTATTCTATAATGTTTAGTAGTGTGTATATCCCATTTGGACCCCAATGAAGAGTCCCTGAGATCGGGACGAAACGCGTCTGCGGATAGTAATTTTTGGGGATAGTATTTTGATACCTTACACTACAATTTTTCTAAATCTTAGTGTTTGTGTTAGTACAATCGGCTTTTCTCTCCTGGCCTTTTTTGTTTTTTATATACACTATATATACGGTCAGTGGAAGGGAGGAGTTGAGGAGCACTGCGGGGTCACCCTTGTTGGGGCAGGGTCTCCGCGAAGGGATGCCTACTAGTCTAGGAGACATAAGGGAAAGAAAGTAGGCTTTTTCAGATGTTGTCCCGTATTTAATAAGGATTTATATATTTTTTAGTGTTTTGAATTAAAGGTTATATTTTAAAAGGAATATTTTGTTTTGAACACCTGCTACTTCCTCGATTTGCAGAACCTTACGACTTGTCCTTCTTGGTGTTACAATTTCAGTGTTGAGGAGTTTATATTAATCAGCATAGGGAAAGGTGGGATGTGAAAGAAGTGTATTCCTGAGAAATAAATCAAGCTTTATATAGAATAACTGTTCACATCATCCAGACTGCCCCTCCTAGCACTTTGACTATCCTCGGTATATAATATGCAGAAGATCTGAATGTATTACAGCTACTGAAATAGTTATACCTGATGCAGGAGATAATCATATTTTCTACTACAACATCCTGGGGGTGCAAATTTGGTAACACAAATTTTGCCTATTTATGTCCTCCATAAGCCATTAAATGACAGCATTTTCATTCTTTATTTTAACCAACTTTTTCAGAAAAATTGTGCACAATTTCTGGTTTTCGATTAATTTTATTTGCAGCATAAACTTTATTTACCATTTGTTTGGATTTTGAATAGATAATGGCCGGCGAAGTTTTCTAACAAATATCTTTTCTTCTTTTGACCAAAATGTTATGTGGCACTTTTATTTAATAACTAACCTAGCTATAAGTTTTTCAATTAATTTTCACATCTTTCCTGCTTTGTCGTGCTGGTTACTTTTATTAAGATCTTATCATGTTTATTAGTAATTTATCACTTTAATTGTGCTTTTAAGTAAACATTCTATTTTTGGCTTTTTTCCGAAGGGTCCTTAATCTTAATATGTTTTTGCTTCGCAGCTTACCTTTCCCTGGCATTTATATTGTACCTCTGTGGGCTCTGCTGTGTGTATTGAGGTTCTAGGAACTATTTAGAGTCTAGCTTTCCATTAGCATGACATGGTGACACAGAGTAACCAGTGATGACTGGACTTCCCCAAGGATTGGACTTTCACTAGTAAAGTGCAAACTCCAGAAAGATATATTTTTACTTAATTGGACTGGGAAATCCAGGGAGCTGCTATGCCATAAATGCAGTGGTGGATACAAAGTTAAATATTCTTAAAGGAAGAATAACCCTTCAAGTATATGTCTCCTCTTAAAATTTTTTTTTTTACAGTTTATAAATGGCTATAATCTAAATAAGGAGCCATTAACATTGCGTTAGGCCCACCGTCTGTGGTATCCATCAGGATACTGTTAAAAGGTGCACAACAGATATCAATACGTCCATAGATATCAATAAAGCAAGCTTAGTCTTTTTTGAACTCCCGTTAGCTCTATTTGACAAACATACACGCTTTTAAGACTGGACACAAAAGCATTGTCTACCATGGTATTATATCGTAGACATAAAGCGTATAATGGAAGGAAATAAAGCAAACAAGCAAATAGGACTATATTTGGTCTATTAATTTCTAAGGGTATGCTGCAGCTATCAGTGGATGGCATAATGCCATGTCAACAGCCTCTAAAAAGGTTTTCTAAAGCCAGAAGATAGACCAATCACTAGGGATCCAAATTCTGCCACACATCATCATCTCACACACATCATATCTTCATTGTCTGCCCAGACACAGTGCCATACATACGGCTGTAGCTTTCTTGGCACTGCAACTCTCCAGAGAGTTGCAGTGCCATCATTTAGGTGATTGGCAGGAGGGGCTATTGTCAGAACCGCACTGATCAAATATGGATGGTCTATCCGAAGGATGGGTCATCAGTTTTATACCCCTTTACTTGTAAATAATTTTCATTACTTTTCTTGTACATGTCCTAACCTATATTCGCTATGATAAGTCAGAGCTGAATTCACAATTCTGCAGGTTGAAATATAAAAGGTTAAAAAGATAAAACACTAACTTAAAACCTTAAAAATATCTTTATATAAAATCACAAGTTTAAAGAGGTTGTGTCAAAATAGACTCTATTTCCCCACTGGATCTCTCTACCATTGTCAATGGCTCTACACTGTCACCGATCCCGCAAGTCCGCTGCCCGTCTTATCCACCTCTCTCCTTGCTACTCCTCTGCCTCTTCTCTCTGCCAATTCCTTCACTGGCTAAACATTGCCCAGAAATCCAGTTGAAGTTGCTTACCATGACCTACAAGGCTCTCCATAATCTCTTCCCTCCATACATCTCTGCCTTGATTTCCAGATACCTCCCCTCACACAATCTCCGCTACTCACAGGACCTTCTTCTCTGCTCTCCCCATGTCAGGACCTCACACAACCATCTCCAAGACTTCTCCCGTGCTTCCCCATACTCTGGAACTCACTTTACCAACACATCAGACTCTCCTCCACTTTCAGTACATTCAAAAGCCATCTCTTCAGGATAGCCTATAACCTACAACAACCCCGCTGCCACCACTAAACCTCAAAAAACATGTCTACCCCCTCACCTTCTGTCTCCTTCCTACTTCCTTGTAGATGGTAAGCCTTCGCGGGCAGGGTCCTCTCATTCTCTCTACCAGTTGTTAGTCATTTATTGTCCTCATTGTACTTGTTTGGTGTATGTTATGTATGTAACCCCCTCAAATGTACAGCGCCCTGGAATCAATGGCGCTCTAAAATAAATAATAATAACAGAAAACCCTATGGTAAAAGACAAAAAACCACCATACCCAGATCATGCTGCATTTTTGAAAAACAACTCTGACCCAAAAACTCCAGAAAAACACCACAAACCAACATGCTTTGTATGTTCTGGATTTACATTCCATTATAAACTTAAAGTAATACCTAGCGCTACAAAAAGGGTGTGGGTGAAACCAGCCTCAGGTCAGTTTCAGATGGTCTTACTACAGGAGCACTCAATTGTCCATATTATGGACATAAGACTCCTGGAAAATCAACTTTATCAGACTCAGATCAAAATAGGATGCTAACTTGTGCTCATACTACAGCTGTGTGTAAGCTAGGGCCACACAACATAGGACAAAAAACGTATGCACGACCACGGTTTTTGTCACATTTTGCGCAAAAACCACGGTCAGTTTTAGCTTTTTTTTTATCGGCTCGTACAATTGAATGTACGGGAGACCAACAGAAAAACGAAAGACTCGGACGTTTTTTACAACATGTTCCTAAAACCACCGGCGCCAGAAAACGAGCTGAAGAAAAACAACCTATGTAGACTATAGGTCTATGGGCAAATTGGTTGGATTTTCAGCAGATTCAAAATACTAAGGCTATGTTCACACGGCTTAACTGCGGGACGTAATTACGCCCCGCAATTACGCCATGTGGGGCGGGAGCGGGGGGCCGGCTCTTTGCCGGCCCATAGACATTCATTACCAGCGGCGCGTATACGCCACAGGTAATTCATATGTCACTTATCTCCCCCCCCGGCGGATTCGCCGAGCAGGGAGAGGAGACGTAACCCAAAGTTCTCTATGAGAACTGGGGATTACCGTAATGAGTGGGCCGTTTTCAGCCCGTAATTGCGCACTCCGGCGCGTAATTATGGACCGAAATACGGCCCATTTTAAGCCGTGTGAACATGGCCTAAGGGGGACATGTCTGAAAACTGTCTTGGTCTAAGACTTTTCTTGTTGCCCCTATCAACCAATCAGCATTCCCCTTTCATTTCATATAGAGCTCTGAAAAAATGAAAGGGGCAATCTGATTGGTTGCTATGGGCAACAAGAAAAGTCTTAGACCAAGACAGTTTTCCGACATGTCCGCCTAAAATCTGAACGTTTTCATTTGCTGTATAGACATAGCCCAAAAGTGACCCAATGTCATGTGTTAATAACCACCCCCAACGTGAATGTGTATCTGAAAAACACTCCACACATGTCATAGTTAAACCTGTGCCTTATAACTATTCATAGAATCTGCGACTTCTGGAGACATTTTATAGTGGTGCCCTTAAACACAAAAATGACAATTTACTACCCGATGTGTGTAGATAAATATATCTATGTGAATAATATACTGCAAACCTCTGACTGTTGTGCTCATAATTAGGACACATAATGCAATTGCCTGGACCAAACTGAGATGTTTCTGCCCTTAACAGAGTCTGCTGGCAGCCATGCAATTATTAATACAGAAATGGAAATCATTCACCCAGATTCAATTTAAATATTTTACTTACTAGAAGATAAAATATTTAACTCATCTATTTTCAGCTATTTAACATCGCTGGAAAACATAGTTGTGTTCTGTCTGCCACTTCTAAATACATCATTTTGGAAATCTGTAGCTTCTAATGTAAAACATTTAATCATAATATATATAATAGCTGAAATCATTTACATAGCTTCTAATCAAAGATTGTATTGTGGTGTACCGGGATACATAAAGCAGGACTGTACAATATAATGGGTACACAAGCATGCAAACCAAATCTGTTTTGTAGGTACCACATAGTCTTTAATGCAGATTTTTCACCCTGAATATGTGCAATCTATGAACAATGAATTACAGAGCAGAAGAAGCTGAATAGATTGATATATAATTCCATAGGAAAACATTAGTATACTTATTACAAATATCTCCTGAGCTAAGGAGTCCTGTGGGTGGTCTTTATCAGTTACTGACATTTGCTGCTGCGCCCATGATGATTTAGAGAAGGGTTTGAGTGACACCGCCCACTGGACTCCTAAGCCCTGAATGAGCAGATATTTAAAAGAATAAATGACAAGTTATACTAAATCTTTTCTCCCAACACTAGATATCAATCTGCTCTGCTCTTCCTGACTTATTTCATATAGCTGGCCAATCACAGTGCATGTTCCCTTTAAAGCAGATCTGTCAAGTTTCCAATATTATGTTAGGATAGAGGGGTAGATGCTGAGCTAAGTGTATATTGGATTTTATAGCATGATCTAGTACTTACATGTATAAGGCGCCCTTCACACTTATATTTTGCATGGCATTTCTTGGGTAGAAAATAATACTTCAAAGACTGCACACGTTTTTGTTTTTTTCAGTACATTTTTTCATGCAGTTTTTGATGTGTATTGTTGTATTGGTGTGGTTTTTATGCTTTTTTCTGGTGCTTTTTTTCCTGTCACAAATCATGTGGTTCATCATAAGATATGCAATGTGGAAGAAAGCCACAAGAAATGCACCCAAAATGCAACACACGTGAACATTTTGCATTTTTTAGTACTCCAATGAAAGTCTACAGCATGTTTTTTTTTTTTTTTTTAAACTGTGACTGACCAAAGCAACTAAAGTGAAAAAATGCCCAAAATGAGAAAAAAAATCTATGACTGTAGTACGTTTTATATTATCCTATTGACTTCCAGCCAACATCTGCATTTAAAAACACATGCAAATGTTTTTGCAAAAACACAATGTGTAACAGCAGCCTAAAGTATTTTAAATACTGCCAGGAATCAGAGAGAGCCCACTGAGTGAGTGACAGTTCTCCAGGCATACAAACTCATACAAACCATGATGAAAGGCTGTGTCAATCATTGTGTGTAGGCTTCAAAATAATGTGAGACATCAATGGCATTCAGATTGAGATGAGATAATTACCAATTTTATTTTGTCACAAATATGTTAGAATAACAGTTAAGTTATTACATTTTTTCATCCAATACTGTAAAATTATATTTTGATCCATCCCAGGCCTTAACCAAAGAGATTATAGGGTGCGGAAATGGTGACCACTGCCACAATAATGGAAATGCAAGAACAGAGACACTGCCAAATTTAGCTTACTTGTCTGGGGTGCTGGCTTTAGTGGGCTTTAGTGGGCCAGAAAGTGTCATGCATGTATTCTATTGGATCCCCTATACAAGACCTATGTCTTATTTCTACACTTGTAGATCATAACGTGACAATTGTGATATTCTGTTGTAACATTAAGATTGCTCCACAAATTTGAAATGGTCAAATTATTGCCAGGAAACCAGTTCTGCCCTGACAGTGAAAAGGGGCAAATTTTATTTGCAGTTAAAAATTTTATGAAAAGGGATGCTTTCAGCAATGAACTTCTATGGTCTAGAACAATGATTCTCCACCTCAGTCCTCAGGACCCACCAACAGGACATGTTTTCAGGATCGCCCACGGAAAGCACTGACAATAATTATATCACCTGTGGAATGCTAATGCGATGTTCACACGGCTTAATTGCGGGATGTATTTCGCCCCGCAATTATGCCGTGTGTACGTGGGAGGGACGGGGGGCCGGCCCCATAGACATTCATTATTCTCGGCACGTATACGCCGAGAATAAATTATATGTCACTTCTCTCCCTGCAAGCGGGGATAGGAGACGTGATCCATAGTTCTCTATGACAACTGTGGATTAACGTGATGACTGGGATGTATTTCAACCCGTAATTTGTGAATTGCGGGCTGAAATACGTCCCAGAATAAGCCGTGTGAACAGAGCCTTAGGAAACCCTGAAAACTTGACCTATTGGTGGGTCTTGAGGATTGGAGTTGAGAAACACTGCTCTGGACAATCCTCTGTGAGCTAAAGAATCTGGACTACCGTTTAGTTGGCAGAGTATTTCCTAGAAAACTGTATCCACTACTCAGCTAAGATAAAGATTACTATATGCAGGCTTGCAGCTCTTGGATGCCAGCAAGCTCTCCTCCAGAAGTAAGAAAACTATACTATACTAGCCAAACCAGAGTCTCCTCCACAAGGAAGAGTGACCCATAGTTTTCTTCCTTCATAAGGGGAGCTAATTTGCATATTTTTAGAATAAGTTTCAGCACATTGACTTGATCTCTTCAGTACCTCCCTGAACAGCTTCTGGATATAAGGAAGAATATTTTTGTTCACTGACACCAAATAAATATTAATATGTAGATAATTAAAGGGACACTGCCCTCAGAAAGCAGTATTTTTGTTAAAACCAATATTTATGGATAACTATTTAAAAAAAAAAAAAAAAGGCTTTTTCTTTATTTCAGCAGTCCTATGTAATTAAATATTACATATAAAATATTGTATGGTAGGATCTCACTTTTCAGCTGCTACTTATCACTACATAGTTTCATGACAAATAATCAGTAATTATTACAATTAATCTCAATCTGAATTATTACTGGTACTATTTGCACTTCTCAGACCAGGGCAAACAAGAAGGACCATCCAGCAATCCTCTCAGTGCTGGCTTTTGCAGACCACAACAGAAAAACTGCACTGTGTGAACAGGGCCGTTCCTAGGCTAAATTTCACTCAGGGTGAGGTGAAGAAATTTCGCACCCCCCCCATGTAACATAATGTGCCATAATGAAACACAGTGCATCACCATCTACCAAATCCAAAATATACAGAAAGCTTACCCAATGTGCTACATATAAAATTACTAGATAAAGTCCATACAGTTACCAAATAACACTGATTCACCCAACCAGAATCCCAAACCACAAGACCACAAAATCACCAGCACACAGTGACCGAATAATACCACCACACCATGACCACATATCAACACCACATAGTGACTGAATAATACAAACTGACCATTACTGAATACAAACCATTACACTATAACCTATATTACCCCCATACAGTGACCATACAGTGGTGGATACCCGCTGTACACAGCCTGCAGACATATAAATGGTTACAGTAAAGTTATTTCTAGTGACTCACAGGAGACATTTTCTGAAGAGTTTGGGCTCTTTCTCTTCTTCTTTTCCATCTGCCCAGATGCCAAGATGACTACTCCCACCTTTACTGTAAAAATTTACAAAACAAATATCTTAAAACTCCTCACTTTATCAGCCCTTCCCAACCAATTCCTATCTCTATACAAACTCCCCATCTATAGCATCTCATATGGTAGCCATGTAATAGCCCCTGTAGCCATGTAGTAGCCCCCTATAGCCAGGTAGTAGCCCCCTGTAGCCAGTGATGACCCCATTGAAGCCAGTAGATGCCCCCTTGTAGCCCGTATATGCCCCCTGTAGCCAGTTGCTGCCCCCGTAGCCAGTAGATGCCCCCGTAGCCAGTAGATGCCCCCTGCAGCCAGTTGAGCCCCATGTAGCCAGTTTTATGCCCCCTGTTATCAGTAGATGCCCCTGTAGCCAGTGATGCCCCCGTAGCCCGTAAAAATGCCCTCTGTAGCCCGTGATGCCCCCCCCCGTATACAGGATGCCCCCCTTGTAGCCAGAGATGCCCCCTTGTAGCTAGTGTGCCCCCATTGTAGCCAGTGATGCCCCCTGTAGCCAGTTGATGCCCCCTGTAGCCAGTGATGCCCCCTGTAGCCAGTAGATGCCCCTGTAGCCAGTGATGCCCCCTGTAGCCAGAGATGCCCCCTGTAGCCAGTAGATGCCCCTGTAGCCAGTGTGCCCCCTTTTCCAGTAGATGCCCCCGTAGCCAGTGATGCCCCCTGTAGCCAGTGATTGCCCCCTGTAGCCATTTATACCCCTGGAGCCAGTAGATGCCCCCCGTAGCCAGTAGATGCCCCCCCTTGTAGCCAGTGATTCCCCCTTTTAACAGAGAACCCCCCTTGTGCAGAATGCCCCCCAAGCCAGTGATACCCCCCTTGTAGCCAGTGTCCCCCCTTGTAGCCAGTGATGCCCCCATTGTAGCCATTGATGACCCCTTGCAGCCAGTGATGCCCCCCTTGTAGCCAGTGATGCCCCCCTTGTAGCCAGTGTGCCCCCATTGTAGCCAGTGATGCCCCCCATTGTAGCCAGTGATGCCCCCCATTGTAGCCAGTGTGCCCCCTTGCAGCCAGTGTGCCCCCCTTGTAGCCAGTGTGCCCCCATTGTAGCCTGTGTGCCCCCATTGTAGCCTGTGTGCCCCATTGTAGCCTGTGTGCCCCCCTTACCAGGATGCCCCCTTGTAGCCTGGTGCCCCCCTTGTAGCCTGTGTGCCTCCATTGTAGCCTGTGTTTCCCCCAATTGTAGCCAGGATGCCCCTATTGTAGCCAGGATGCCCCTATGGTAGCCAGTGGGGCCCCCTTGTAGCCAGTGAGCCCCCATTGTAGCCAGTGTGCCCCCATTGTAGCCAGTGATGCCCCCCTTGTACCAGTGGCCCCATGTAGCCTTGTTCCCCATTGTACCAGTGCCCCCAATGAGCCAGGACCCCCCTTGTACCAGAATACCCCCCTTGTAGCCAGGATGCCCCCATTGTACCAGGATCCCCCATTGGGAGCCAGGATGCCCCCATTGTACCAAGTGCCCCCTTGTAGCCCGTGATGCCCTGTAAGAATTATAAAATAACAAAATATATCACCTGGTCCGCGCGTCCCGGCCGGAGCTGCTCAGCGGTGTAAGCAGCGTGACTCATCAGCTGCTTACGCTCACGCAGCCCCAGGATCTCCCCGGCGGCAGAGCTGCCAGCCGAGGAGATCGAGCGTCACAGGGGGCGCGGTGAAAGCTGTGCGCCCCCTGCGACGCTGAGTATGTATCGGCACTCAATGAGCGCCGATATATACAGTAGAGGAGGCAGGACGGGAATGATCCGTCCCGCCTCCTCCTTGTACCGGCAGCTGCTGGCTCTGGGCGACCGTTATAAAACAGTCGCGCAGAGTAAGGGGCGATCCTCAAGGCGGGCAGGGCGGACGGTCGCGGCGCCCCCCGCGGGTGAGCGGAGCTTCGGCGCTCCAGGCGATCCCCCGCCCTGCCCGCCCCTAGGAACGGCCCTGTGTGTGAATGCACACTTATACACAGGATAAACGTCACCTAAACCTTGCTTTCTCTGGTGAGATTGGTTGAGTTTTCTGCTGAAAACAGCAACATAACTCCCAACTTTTAGAGATTGCAAAGAGGGACACATCAGGTCATGTCTCTAACCACGCCCAAACACATGGCATCACACCAAGACACGCCCCTAACCACGCCCAAACACATATATGTCAACTTTTTTGAGACACTTTTTAAGGACATATTTTTAGGATTGCATTGTATCCAATGATGAAAGTAAGTTGTTATGTAATATACAGCCAGGAAGCAATCACATACTTTTTAAAGCAAAATAGTAAATTTACTGATGCAAATCTATTTCCCAAATCAAAAAGAGGGACCTTTATAGAGCTAAGAGGGACAAGGGTTAAAAATAGGGACTGTCCCTCCAAAATAGGGACAGTTGGGAAGTATGCAGCAAGTTTAGGTGACTTTTATCCAATACATATGGAAAGTTGAACTCACCTCAGAACATGGACAGCTGGATTTGATTGCATCATGGGGGCATCTTAACTTTTCCCCCCTATTGATTGGAACAAGTGTTTAGGTGTGAATGGCCAGCTTTTAAACATCGTTGCAGATTGAGAAACGGCATTAAAACCTGCAAGCATAAAATGTGCTGCATATCACTTTATGTAATGCTGTCTAAAAGCTTGAGTGATAAAATAATCAGTGCATAAAGTATTATGGTACAAGGGAGCTCTACATATTCCCATTTACAACCTTTCATTTTCCACTACGCACTTAGACAAACCTTCTTCCTTGAGCTCTGAACTCCGTTGTAAAGTACAGATGAGAATTCTGAATGATCTGTCATTTCACCGGGGTACCTCTGCAGTCTCTGGATTTATGGAGAACATCATCACTCATTTCATGCCATTTTGGTCACTAAAGAAAACATTTATTTCTTACAGATGACAAATATGCTATACGTATGTTGCTTTACTTTTCATATTATACCATCTTCCCAATAAAATAATTTTTAAGAATGGAGTTGACTGCATCCATCTTCATCTCATTGTTCCCTCTGTGTATGAACGAGCCACATAAGTATTATTATTATTGATTTATAGAGCTATAAGATCTTTACAGACAGAGTAAGCATAACATACAGGGCAATTAGAAAAATTATGTAATGTTCAGCAAATTAGATACATAGGAAAGAGAGGCCTGCATGAACAGGCTCAGACTTAGCAATTTGTCCGCACAGCAGATTTCCTGTGAAGTCTCAATGGTTGGTACTTCTGCACATTGCAAGCAATATAATTGCCCTGTCATATTAGTGTGGAGACACTCTGGGAAAACTGCAGACAAGGGATCTGGTGTTTAGCTACAATGTGCTTTAGACCCCCGTGTTCTGACACCAGGTCCCTGAGCAAGAAATATAGAGGGCGCATTATCCATGTGGTATTGGCATCCAGCTATAACAAAATTAAAAACCAGGATCCATTCCTGTTGCTATACCCAGGTTTAAAAGTAAAGTGACAGTAACTATTTATGTCCCCCATAAAGCCTGACCACTACAGTAATATCATTATTAGAGGAATATTCCTGTTTCATTGATTAGCCTTAAACATGTAGGCAAAGGTAAAAAAAAAAAAAACTATTATCAAATACATTGCTTTTCTGATTTTGCTTTTCTTCAGAGTTAAGAGCAGATCTTATCTCCTGTTTACAAAGCTCCTGTGCTCATGTCACTATTGCGTTTAGCCCATTTGAATAGTATGGTCATATAAATTGTTTGTGAGCAAGCATGGTGCACCACACACTACTGGACAATTGGCACTCTTCATAAGCCTTAGGGTATGTTCACACGGCTTATTTTGGAGCGCATTTCGCTGCGTATTTCACGGCGTACTGCGCTTAATACGTGGGGAAATGCACCCATAATTACGGTAATCCATAGCTCTCACAGAGAACTATGGATTATGCCTTGAGATATGTAATGCATCAGTGCGAGCTCCCGAAACACACGATGTGATTAAGGCAGCAAAGCTGGAGACAGAAAGACGTATTGCCATAGAAAGTAACACTAACCCCAAAATATTTTTTAACTATATAAATAGTGAAAAGATTAAAACAGAAAATTTTGGCCCTTTAAAAAGTACTGAGGGAAAGACTGTAGAGGGCGATGAGAAAAGAGCAAACCTATTAAACTATTTCTTCTCCACTGTATTTACCGAGGAGGATGACCTTCCTGTTGATGAGCAAAGGGAGGAGATAAATTCCAACTTAAATGTTTCTTGTCTAACCCAGGAAGAAGTGCAGCTCCGTCTTAGGAAGCTTAAAATAGACAAATCCCCAGGTCCAGATGGCATACACCCGCGTGTACTAAGGGAGTAAAGTAATGTGATAGATAGGCCCCTATTCTTAATATTTATGGACTGTATAATAACGGGGTATGTCCCAAAGGATTGGCGCATAGCAAATGTGGTGCCAATATTCAAAAAGTGGTCAAAAAGTGATCCTGGAAACTATAGGCCGGTAAGTTTAACCTCTGTTGTGGGTAAAATGTTTGAAGTTTTTCTCAGAGATGCTATCCTGGAGTATCTCACTGAAAATAAATGTATAACGCCGTTCCAGCATGGGTTCATGAAGGATCGGTCCTGTCAGACTAATCTCATCAGCTTCTATGAGGAAGTTAGTTCCAGACTGGATCGGGGTGAGGCACTGGATGTCATATATTTGGATTTTTTTTCTAAAGCATTTGATACGGTGCCACATAAAAGGTTGGTTAGTAAAATGAAAATGCTTGGACTGGGGGAAAATGTGTGCAAGTGGGTAATTAACGGTGCATACTCAGACTGGATCCCTGTTACCAGTGGGGTACCACAGGGTTCAGTATTGGGCCCTATCCTCTTTAATATTTTCATAAAGAATCTTACACATGGATTGCACAGTAGAATATCGATCTTTGCAGATGATACTAAACTGTGTAAAGTAATCAACACAATAGGGGATAATGTGTTATTAAAAAGGGATCTGGATCAGTTGGAGGCCTGGGTTGATAAATGACAGATGAGGTTTAACACCGATAGATGCAAGGTTATGCACATGGAACGAAAAATTCATTACATGATTACTTGTTAAATGAAAAAACACTGTGTAAAAGTGACATGGAGAAGGACTTGGGAAGCCTGGTGGACAGTAAACTTAACTGTAGCAGCCAGTGTCAGGCAGCAGCAGCCAAGGCTAATAGGATCATGGGTTATATTAAAAGGGGCATAGATGCACATGATGGGAACATTATTCTCCCACTATACAAGTCACTGGTTAGACCACACATGGAATATTGTGCACAGTTTTTGGCACCAGTGCACAGGAAAGGCATTGTAGAGCTTGAACAGGTACAAAGGCGGGAAACAAAAATAATAAAAGGACTGGGTGGACTACAGTACCCAGAAAGATTAGCTAGGTTAGGGTTATTTAGTTTAGAGAAAAGACGCTTCGGTGGGACATAATAAATATGTTTAAATATATTAAGGGCCAATATCGAGATCTCGCTAAAGATACCCAGGACTGTATCAAGAACAAGGGGGCATCCTCTATGTCTTGATGAAAGAAAGTTTCTACATAAACATAGAAAGGGATTCTTTACTGTTAGAGCGGTGAGACTGTGGAACTCTCTACCAGAGGAAATTGTCATGGTGAATTCACTAACAGAGTTCAAGAAGGGCTTGGAAGCATTTCTGGAGCGTGATAACATAACAAGTTATAGTGACTAGGATTCCGAAGAATGGTCTGGATACATTTCTAGATGTAATATAACAAGTTATCGTGATTAGGATTCTGGAGGGGGGGGTCGTTGATCCAGGGATTTGTTCCGATTGCCAGATTGGAGTCAGGAAGAAATTTTTTCCCTAACATGAGGTCAATTGGCTTCTACCTCATGGGGGTTTTTGCCTTCCTCTGGATCAACATTTTAACACTTTAGCAACACTTTAGCAAATGGGCTAAACTGGATGGACGTATGTCTTTTTTCAGCCTGACAAACTATGTAACTAATACATTGTGTGAACATACCCTTATTTATATGCAATCGTGCCCTGTATGGGTGTTTGCTTCACAGTAACCTCTGAGTTTTTTGTTGTGGCTTTTCCGCATACTGGTGTGAACTGGTATTTATCCAAGTGCAGTTTTTTGGTTGGGCACTGCACCCCTAGTGGATGGATGTGTGAGCAATTGTTCATTATCCAGCTGCACCTGTAAAAGTATATCCCAGAAAGCACTTGGGCTTGCTGCCTCTTACTGGTAATGGTTCAGTCTACTACCATTGAGCTGTGAGTATGGCCTTGTGTTTGTGTGTTTTTTATGTCAGTGTAAGGGGATGTTCACACAGCGTTTTTCAGATGCGTGTTTGGACCCGTGCTTTGGACCCAAACACACATCTAACAATGAGCAGTGTGATGTACATTAGTTTCAATGGAAAACACGCATCAGCGTTCAGACGAGTGATCGCTGATGTGTGTTTACATGCATCTTTCTGATGCGTCTTCCAGATCCTTTCAAAGAATTGTCATGTCAATTCTTGATCCGTTTGACGCAGCAGACGCCCTATTTAAAGCTATAGGGTGCGTTTCTGCTGCAGCCAAAGCGCATCCAAACACGCAGCACACTTTGGGTATGTGTTTGAATACGTTTTACGCAGCGCTTTTCCATCCGTTTTTCAGATTAAAAAATGCTGTGTGGACATAACGTAACAGGCTCAGCTAGGAACAGCAGAGATGATATGCTAATCACTGCTGTAGAAACGCCCACAGCTTGACCAGGAAGTGAGAGTTGGGAAGGAAGTAGTGAAACCGCCATTTTGATTCAGGTTCATAGGTTGTAGAAATGATCGCGCCACCTGGTGGTCAAGCACCCTAAGGCCATGTTCACACGGCTGAAAACTGGATGTATTTCAGTCCGTAATTACGCGCCGGAGTGCGCAAATTACGGCTGGGATACGTCCCTGTCATTACAGTAACCCACAGTTCTTATAGAGAACTATGGATTACGTCTCCTCTCCCTGCTCGGCGAATCTGCCAGGCGGGGAGATAATTGACATGTGAATTACTAGCGGCGTATATATAAGTGTAAAAAAAATCTAAAATATTAGAAGTTCAAATTACCCTCCTTTTGCCAATTTACAAATTAAAAAAATAAACGAATAAAAAAGTTGCACATATTTGGTTTCATCATGTCCAAAAAAGTCTTTTCTATTAAAATATAACATCACTGATCCGGTACGCTGAACACCATAGAAGAAAACAAATCCAAACACCCAAATTTTTGGGGTCATTTTTATTCCTCTAAAAGTTGGAATAAATTTATTCAAAAAAGTTGCATGGATTTCAAACTGGTAGCAATAAAAAGTATACTTCAGCCCCTCGCTCAAATCCGTAGATGTTAGTACAAAAAAGTTATTGGTCTCGGAAAATGCCGCAGGTCTCTCGTTTAAGACACTGTGTAAATGTAGGCGGTGGTGGCTGGCTATGGCCCGGTTCACACGGCTTATTGTCGACGTAATTGCGGGGACAGATTTCGCCCCGCAATTACGCCGGCTCCGTGCAGCTGGGGCCGGCGAGCTGCCGGCCCCATAGACATGCATTGTCCACGGCGCCTATCCCACCGGGATAATGTGTATGTCACTTTCTCCCCACCCAGCGAGGAGAGACGGAATCCATAGTTCTCTATGAGAACTGTGGATTATCGTAATGGCAGTATGGCGCGCAATACGGCTGGAATCCGTGCCCGAAATAAGCCGTGTGAACGGCCCCTATCAGTGGCAGTTGTCAGCTGTTTCTGAATGTGAACTAGGAAACTGTAGAGTCACTTGTGAAGATCAAACAATTATTTCTACTGGTTGTCTATCTGGACCATCTAAATCCTGTTTGCCGTCTGTGCACCCCCTCACCTGCAACAGTTTGGTCAGGACAGCCGAGATGGTGGACCACTCTTTATCTAACCATCCTGCTTCTCTCAGTCCTTTGATGCACCCCCTCTCAAGGCTCGTCAACAGGGCAAAGTATCTTTGAGTTTGTCGTAGAGGTATGTCAGTGATCTCTCACTAAGAGGTATACTACCCAAAAGTAACCTTTGAGAGGCTTTTTACAGGGCACTTTTACAGCACTTTTACATCCCCTTGTGGAATGACCCAGTGTCTAATTAGACCACATATGTCATCAATTAAACAACTGCCTGATATATAACTGCATGCTGGGTTTTGAAGCAATCTGACATTTCTATTTGGGTGTGTTATGCTTTATTTGGTTACTGAGTGAATTTAATGACATAAGGGACATTTTAAAAACTACAAAGTTTTCAGACATGCACCCAACTATTTAGATTACAACTAGTGTTGATCGAACTGTTCTAGAAAAGTTAAGTTCTAGTAGAAATTCTTGAATTTTTAGAACTCGAACCGAACATTTTACTGTTCGTTCGAGTAAAGTTCTAGTTCGACACGCCATTTTCAGTTTAATCTTCAGCAGCTTTCTGCACTGGCCATCCAATCACCTTTCTGCACTTTTGGCGGCCATCCAATCAATGCAGAGCACAGAGAAGTGTCAAAAACGTCATTGCTGAGGTGTAGGGCTCCTATTGGCTGCTAAAATCACATGACCATGTTATATATATTTCAGTGTGTTGCCTTGTGAACGTAATTTTCAGCTCACTCTGTACTGTACAGACTGCTCTTAGTTTGTTAGCTTTTCCTCTCCATAGACATCAATCGTTCGGGAGTTTGGTATTGCTGGCTGCGTCTTTACCACACCCAAAAGCTGTTATTTGGTGACATTTGCAGGCTCACATAATGCCTAACTCTCTTGTACATATAGTATACAGAGTGCTTGGATTTGCTAAATCATACTCAGTGCCCAAAAGTTCACTTTTTGCAGTTTTGGGGGTTCAGTAATTGTATAACACCGTCTCCAAATCTCCTATGTGTCAAAGGGGCTTTTGGGCCCCCTCAGGATACAGGGCTACCGCTGCACCTCCTATAGCTACGCCCCTGCTTGCAAGCTGTCCTCATCTTTTCAGTTAGCCATTGAAAGAAATTAAGTATTTTAGTCTCTCATTTTTTTTCTGTCACTGTTAGAGCCAAATTCTCTTCACTAAGTGGTTCCACGTATTACTGTGTTTACTGTTATGGATGGTAATTACAGCTTCTCCTCACCTGTATAGGTATAAAAATTAACCAGAACATTTTCTCCCATAGACTTTCATGGGGTTCGAAGTTCGAGATCGAATAGAACTTCGAACTGAACTCACAAAAGTTCGAGGTTCTAATCGAACTAAAACTTTTTGCTGTTCGCTCAACACTAATTGCAACCACCAAATGCCTTCAACCTAATGCCAGTGAATCCCTAATAATCCATGTAACCCTTTTACCAGCCCCTAAAGATTTTGTTTGAGACATCTTTATCAAATCCCAAAAATTATTCCAACCTGAACACCGTCTGCTGTGATGAGCATCTTTTTTATTTTCTTCTCTCACATAAGAACACTGTAGTGAAAATGCTCTCACTTCCATTCTACCGGATTCATCCTCAGTCTGCTAGCGCTTATAACTATTTACCCTCATGGCCTGCAGGAGAATATACTAGTATATATTTAGGTTTCTTCTTCTTAGTCAACATAATGTTACAAATAACAAGAATATTCCTGCTATTTCATCTTCTTTCTGTTAAATGCTATGCAACTGCCTCAAACAACTATCAGGGCAGTTCAGCTGCCCATGCTGTCCAGTCTGTGATCATTTAGAGTGGGAGTTTCCAATTGATAGCCTCTACAAAGTTCCCTGGTTTTGGCAGCATGGTACAGATAATATTGTCTGCCCTTTGTGATTGTGTTTAGTAATCTGTTATGTACTGTATTATGAACCTATTCTTAGCTACCTATCACTTTGCCTCTCTCATATCTTCTCTGTCTCACAACCCTAAACTTTTTTCCCACCCTAGCCTTTTCCCCCAAATTTTTCCCCCCCCCCCCTTAAAAAAACCAAATGGAAAACCCCCAAAATCTCCCCCCTCAAAACCACAGCTTTTCCCAACCGTTTCCACCTCCCATAGACACCCCAAACAATCCAAATCCCCCTACATTTCCCTTAACCAAAATTCCACTCCCCTTCAAGGGTTCCCGTTTATTTCAAATTAGCCCCCAATTCCCCCCTTTTCCGGGGGGGAAAACCCGGGGTCGGGAAAAAATTCCAAAAATTTTGGAAAACCTTTTTTTAAATTCATCATTCCCCCCCATTCCCCAAGAGGATCCTTTTTTAAAAAAGGGGGGGGGGAAACCCTAATGGGGGAAAAGTTTTTTCCACCGTATCGGCACTGGGGTTAAATTGGGAAAATTTTTTTTTAAAGCAGAAAAAACCTTTGTTTTTAAAATTTTTCCCATTCCCCCAAATTTTTTTTTTTAACATTGCCCCATCAATAAAAAAGTCATTCTTGCCCCGCCCTTTTTTAAAAATTCCTCAATAAAAATTTTTTTAAAAACATTTGAAAGATTTCCATTTTAAAAAATTTTTTAAAAAAGGTTAAAAAATTTTACCCCAGTTTGGGGGCCCCAGAAAACCCGGGAACTGAAAAAACATAAAAATCTTAATTTCCTTTTTTTAACCCCAAAAAACCAGGTAAACCGGGGGGAAAAAACTAAAAGGCCTTTTTAAAATAATGGTTTCATTTTTAAATTTAATTGTTTTGGTTAAATACATATTTTTGACCCCACCTTTCCCCAAAATCCCAAAAGTCACCACAAAAGGGTTGTCCCTAATTTTTATCTTATAGTTGTTTTTGGTTCATTAATTTTACATTTTAAAAGGGCCCGACGCATAAAGCCGGGTTTGTAGCTTTTAAAAAATGGTCTAAGCCACAGGAGGTCAAAAGAGTAGCTTTAAGGCCCTGAAGTGTCGCCCAAAAAGGGGATTAGAATATCCTGTTAATGGCATTTTAAAGTATTGTTTTCAAGTTTTTTAAAAAAAATCTTTAAAAAAACCCCCTTTTTTAAAAAAAATTTCCCCCTTTTTTTCTTCTTTCTAGAGCCACGCCCAACAAAGGAGTTTCTTAAGATTCTTTTTCCCGGGTTGGAACCCTTTTCCTTGGGGTTTTCCCTTGGATAAAAAAATCAGGGCCCACCCAAATCCAATTTTTTTCCCCCCCTTTTTTTTTGTTTTTAAAGGGAAGCCCCGGGTTTCATTTTCAAAACCCGGGGCCCGGGAAAATTTTGGTGAAATTTATTTAAAGATCCCTTTATTTTTAAAAACCCCTTTTGATGAGTGTTTATAAGATTTTCAAAATACATGTCATTAAAATTTTGGGGAATTTTTCAGTTTAAAAAAAATTTTTTTTCCCAATGGGCCCAAAATTTTAAATTTTTTCCCTTTTCAAAGGGGGACGAAACTGGGTTAAGGGTCATTGATTTCCCACTAAAAAGAAGGGAAAGCCCAAAAAACAAAAATTTATTTGCGGGAAAAAAGGCCCTAAAGCAAAATTTAAAACCTTTTTTATCCAGTGTCAAAGAAAAAAAAAAAACCAAAAGGTTGAAATTTTTTTTTGGGGGGGGTTTTTTACCCGGGTTTTTGTTTTCCAAGCGGTTTTTCAAGTATGCAAAATTAACCTTGGAGTTTTTCCACCCTCGGGTAAAAGAATTTTTTGAATAATTTCTTGGAATTATTTTTTGATTTAAACATTTTTGGCCTAGTTTAAAATTGTTTGTGAAAGGTTTTTTTTTGTTTGGGTAAAATTTTTTTTTTAGTTTTAAAGTTTGTTTTTTTTTTTTTTTTAAAAGGTTTTTGGAAAAGTTTTTTTTTTTGGGAGGGTACTGTTTTGGGGGTGTAAAATCATTTAAGGGGGGGGGGGAAAAATTTTTAAAGGGAAAAAAAAAGGTTTGGGAAAAAAGGGGGGGTTTTTTTGTAAAAATTTAAAAAAAAGTTTTTTGTTTAAAAAAAAAAGAAAGTTTTTTGGAAAAAAAGTTTTTTTTGGGTGGTTTTTTGGGGTTTTGTTTTTGGGAAAAAATTTTTTTTTAAAAAGAAAAAAAAAATTTTGGAAAATTGGATTTTTAGAAAAAAATTTTAAAAATTTTTTTTTGGAAAAAGAAAAATTTTAAAGGGAAAAAATTTAAAGGTTTTTCAGTGTTAAAATTAAAAAAAAAGATTTAAACCGAAAAAAAGGGTAAAAAAAAATTATTTTTTTAAAAAAAGGGAAAATTTTGGGGAAAAACCAAAAAAATATTTTTTAAAAAAAAAATTTTTGGCAAAAAAAAAAGTATTTTAAAAAAAACCAAAAATTTTTATTGCAACAAAATTTAAAAAAAAACCCTTAAACAAACTAATATTTTTCTTTAGACTCTAATCCAAAAAAAATTTTTAAAAAAAAAATGATATTTTAAAAAGGTGGAAATAAAAATTTTTTTAGGGTTTTTTGGAAAAAAAAAAATTGAAAAAATTTTAGGGGGGATTGGGGTTTTTTTGGGTTTTTTAAATGGGAAAAAAGATTTTTGTTGAAAAATTTTTTGAGAAAAAAAAAAAAAGAATATTTTTTTTGGGGGTTTTTAAATAAGTTTGGGAGTGTTTGTTGTTTTTTATGTTTGGGGAAAAGAAAAAAAAAAAGGGGTTTTTTTTTTGAGGGGGAATGAAAGGGGAAAATTGGAGTTTTTTTTTATTTTTTTAAAAGGTTTTTTTGTTTTTGTTGAATGGGTTTAAGGGGAGTTTGGTTTTATAAGGGTTGGTTTGGGGGGGATTGGTGAAAAAGGGGGGTTTTTTAAAAAGAAATAAGGGGAAATGTTTGGTTTTAATAAAGTTTGGTGTTTTGATTTTGTTTGTTATTTTTTTGGTTAAATTTGATAATTTTTGAAATTGATGTGTAAACCTTTTTAATTTTCCCCCGGGAAATCTTTTTCCAGGATTTGAAGTTTTTTAAAATTTTTTTTTCCCCTTTCTCAAAATTTTGGGAAAACAAAAAAATTTTTTTTTTTTTAAAATTTTCCCCCACCCCCCCGAATAGAATCTAACATTTTTTCCCCCTTTTCCCCACCAAACGCCCGGGTTTTTAACCTTTCCCTTCCTTCACCCTTTTAAAAAGGCCCTTTTTTCACAAAAAAATTTCCGTCACCCTTTTTGATTTTTAAAACCTTCCCCTGCTTTGTCCAATTTTAAAACACCCCTTTTTCTTAAAATTTTTTTCCCTTTTTCCCCCTTTTTAAAACCCTCCTGAAATCTCTCCCGGTTCACCTCCCTTTTTTTCCCCCCCCCTTTTTATAATCCTTTTCTTTTTAAATTGGCCACTTTTTTTAAAATTTCCAAAGGCTACAAATTTTTTAAAACCCTGGGACCTTTTTTTTAACCCCCGTTTTTTTTTAAATTTTCCGCCATTCAAACCTTTTTGGCTTTTCTCCTCTTTGCCCCCCAAAACCCTTTACAAAACTCTCCGGCTCCCCCATACTCTGGCACTCACTACGCCTGCATTCACATGCAACCACATATCATAAATGAGTGGGAAATGTGTTTTTTTTCTTCAGCCATCATCTTTAGCGTAGTACCAGAAAAAAAATTTTCACCATTACCTGCTTGGACAATGCACATTGGTGATTCATCAGTAAACATCAATTTTATCCAATCCTCCACACTCCATGATTGCTTCTCTTTAGGCACAGGAACCTTGTTCTGTTTAGGCATTAATGAAAGTTTATCATTTGGCTTTTGTTTATGTAAATCCCATTCGACGCACCCAATTTTTTATAGTTCTGCCATAAACTTCGATACCTGTTTCCTCCCACTTGTTCTGTATTTGTTTTTTTGTGCATTTTCTATTTTTAATGTGAACCTGTCAGGTAGTTTTTTGCTACCCCACCCAGAAAGAAAGTGTAAGGGAAAGAAGGGATATATAGTTTAATATTTTAGAGCAGTTTATAAGAAAAAAGAGTGTATACACTCTGATGCAGGGAAAACTGTCAATCACTGTAGGTGGGCAGGATTAGCAGGACTTCAACTGTCTCTTAAAGGGAACCTGTCGGCTACTTTATGCTGCCCGAATGACAGGCAGCATGAAATAGCTGCAGGTTTTCCCAATCCCCAACAATCGTTTTTTTTTTGAAAAAACCGGCGTTTCTAGGTAAAACACTCAGTGAAGTTGTGCTGGGGGATGGGGGGGAAAGCCCTTTTCCCGGGTGATGAATCCAATCGAGGCTGTCCCCACCCCCCCACTTGACTGACAGTCTCTCCTTTAAAAAAACTTGGAGGAGCTTTTAAGTAGGGACAACTTCACAAGTTTTACCTGGGGAACGCCCTAGCATTTCGGATAAAACCCCAGGTTGGGGGTTGGGTAACCTGCAGTATTTTGCGACCCTCGTTCGGGGCAGCATGAATAGCTGACAGTTTTTTCTTTAAGGGTCCCTCGTATCTCTGGTTTTTTTCTCAGAAATCCTGCTCCAAACAATAAACCCATTTATTACAGAACTCAGCTTTCTTCTCAAAACAATCCAGAACTCAGATGAGCAGAAAAAATACCCGGTAGGCAGGGGGATAACTATCGGGGCAGCAGACTCATGGGGGAAAAGAAAGAAAACCAAAGAACTTTTGGACTTGAGAAAACCAAAATTGTGGGAAATGAGCAATCTCAAGGCACAAGTCCCTCCCAAAGACCTGAATGTTCCTGTGTCTGCCAGCACAGTGTCCTCAAAAGGTTAAAGCCCATGGCACTGGGCTAACCCCCTAATGAAAAACCCGGCAGGGCTAACCCCCCTAGTGAAATCCCATGCACTTTTGGCTAACCTCCCAGAGTAAAGCCCTGGCCTGGGCTAACCCCCCTAGGTAAAGCCCATGGCCTGTGGCTAACCTCCCTAGATGAAAGCCCCTGCACTGTGGCTAACCTCCCTAGAGTAAAGCCCATGGCACTGTGGGTAACCCCCCTAATTAAAGCCCCTGGCATGTGGTAACCTCCCTTGATGTAAAGCCCCTGGGACTGTGCTAACCTCCCTAATTTAAAGCCCCTGGCCTTTGGGTAACCTCCCAGATGTAAAGCCCATGCACTGGGCTAACCTCCCCTAGATTTAAAAACCCCCTGGCATGTGGCTAAACCCCCTTAATGTAAAAAAACCCATGGGACATCTTTTCATCTAGGGGGGTTAGCCACAGTGCCATGGGCTTTACATCTAGGGAGGTTTGCGGAGCCAGCGCCACTAGGCCCGCGCTCCCCTGACCCGCCTGGCAGGCTGAATGCATTTGGCCCTTTAGCCTGCCAGGCGCCGACCCCTACTGCTGATGTAGGAGGGGGGGACCACTTCCCCCCCGCCGCCTATTCAAGGGGGCGGGCCGCGGCAGTCGGGGCAGGGCCCAGGCTCAGGTAATGATTGATTTGTTTTTTTTTTTTATACTACGGGCATTGGGTGCCTATCTCTAAAGGGGTCCCTGGCACCCTATCCAAAAAGGGGGGCCCGACTGCCTATCACTAAAGGGGGTCCGGGGCCTATCACTAAAGGGGGGTCCTGACGCCATCACTAAAGGGGTCCCTGGGGCTGCCCATTTCAAAGAGGGTCCCCTGGCCAGCCTATCACTAAAGGGGGCCCTGACGCCTATCACAAAGGGGGTCCTGGCGCTGTTATCACTAAAGGGGGGGCCCCGGGGCTGCATTAATAAAGGGGGGCCCCGACTGCCACACAAAAAGGGGGCCCGACTGCCTTCTAAAGGGGGGTCCCGGCGCTGCTTACACTAAAAGGGGGGGCCCTGGCGTGCCTTCCTAAAGGGGCCCGAATCCTATCACTAAAGGGGGCCCGATGCCTATCTCAAAGGGGGTCCCTGGCGCTGCCTACACTAAAAGGGGGGTCCTGGGGGCCCGCCTATACTAAAGGGGGCCTGACTGCCTATCATAAAGGGGGCCCCGACTGCCTATCTCTAAAAGGGGGTCCCTGGCACTGTATTCTAAAGGGGGTCCCTGGGATGCTTATCACTAAAGGGGGTCCGACTGCCCATCTCTAAAAAAGGGGGCCCCGGCGCTGCCTATAAAAAAGGGGCCCCCCGGGTGCCCAACATCTAAAGGGGGCCCCGGCTGCCTAACATCTAAAGGGGGCCCTGTTTCCAAATCAAAAGGGGGGCCCCGGCTGCCCAACATCTAAAGGGCCCTGACTCTACCTAACCCTAAAGGAGGGGCCCCGACTCTACCTAACCTTAAAGGGGCCCTGACTCTACCTACCTCTAAAGGAGGGCCCTGACTTACCTAACCCTAAAGGAGGGCCCCGACTCAGCCCAACCTCTAAAAGGGGGGCCCTGACCCACCCAACCCCTAAAGGGGGGCCCTGACTCCCCTAACCTTAAGGGGGCCCTGACTCCCCTAACCTCTAAAGGGGGCCCTGACCGCCCCACAAAATAAAGGGACTCATGGCTAGGTACCCAAACCCAAACCCCCTGGGGCTGGCCCACCAACTATCCCGGGGGGGGTCCTACCTAAATAGGGCCCCATTAATTTCCCGGGACCTTTCCCATTTGCCTAACCCGGTAAATAATTTTTAGGGGAGGGAGCCCTTCTGTACATTTTTCCAGGGGGGGTTTGTCCTCCCCCACCCTCCAACCCCTTAGGATACTAGGCCTCTGTTATGGCTTGTACCCGGGTCTCCCACCCTGGAAATTTTACAGAGGTGGGGAAAAGTAAAGAAAAGCTTGAAAATTGAGGATTTAAGATATTTGTGTAAAATTTTGCGGGGTGAGTTTGGCCCCCACAAGTCATCATGGGCGGTGTGGAACGGGTGCGAAGAAAAAGGGAAAAAGAAGATCATAAAAGAGAAATCCTCAATAGCATCTCGGGAGTTCCGATTTCAGGGTTATTTTTGCTTCTAAAATTTGGGTCAGTGCTGTTTTACTGTAATTGATGTGACCTAGTGGGTTTACTTCTATGGGTTCTATTGGCGTGTTGTAGGTTATACCCGGTGGGGCTGAAACCCCTATGTGGTTCTAAGTGCGGGGTTTTAGGTTATACCCGAGCGGTGTTAGGGTTACACTTACTTTTTTGTGTGTTTATTTTAGAAGGTGGGAGGGGCTGCCAAGGGAAAAATGGGGGGGAAAAGTATGTTGGGGGATAAGTAGGGGTGGAGGGGATATTTATGTGGGTGAGGGGATATTTATGTGGTTGGGGTGGGGATTTGTATGTGGTGGGGGGAATTTGTATGTGGGGAGGGAGATATTGTATGTGGGGAGGGAGATATTGTATTTTGGGGGGAGGGGGGTATTGTATTTTGGGGGGAGGGGTATTGTATTGGGTGAGGGGGGTATTTTATGTGGGGGAGGGGAAATTGTATGTGGGTGGAGGGGGGTATGGATGGAGCTATTTAGCCCTGTGTCTATGATATGTGAGACAGACAGATGTGTGACTCACTTGCTATTGTACTACACAATACAGTACTTTTTTGCACACTGTATTATGTGGTAAAATGGGTGCATTTTTTTGTCCTAGAGGCCGTTTTTTGCTGGGGGCGGGGCGATCGGGTTTCTGGGGGGCGGGGTTTACGGGGGGGGGCCCAGGTGCTTCAGCTGTATGGGGCCCTGAAATTTCTGTTGGCGGCCCTGGGCCCACCTACAGCATACCTACCTACCTGGGGCCTAAATACTGCCTACCTAGTGCCAATCTACCTACCTGTTGTCTATCTACCTAATTGAGACTTGCCTAACTACTGCCTACCTACCTAGCATCTACCTACGTACCTGGGGCCTATTTACAGCCTACATACCTACCTACCTCAAGCCTACTAACCAACCTACCTAGGGTCTACCAACCTATCTAATGGGGGTCTACCTGCTTATATGATTCGGAGGAGTACAGGCCATAGCTGTAACACAATCTCCAAGGGGTGAATTCTCTGTTCCTCCCCTCTAGGAGACTGGACCTCTAATCTATGGCCTGTACCCACTCTCCCACCCATGGGAAGTTTGTACAGAGGTGGGGGCAGGGAGTGAGGTGCTGGAAAAGTGAGGATTCTAATATATGTGTGTCTAAATCTGCAGGGACAAGTGGTGTCTGGGAGAAGTCGTCATGATGGTTGGGGTCCGCATCAGAACAAAAGGGAAAGTCAACAACTCAGTAGAGAAACGTCACCTGTGAGTCACAAGATGTAACTGTACTGTAATCACTTATACAGTAAAGAACTTTGCGGGACCAGCGCTTCCTCAGTGAAAAATCTGCATATTTTTCACTGAGGAAGCGCTGGTCCCGCACAGTTCTTTACTGCATTTTCCTTGTTGAGGCTTGAGGTCGGAAGCCAGGGAACCGTGCGCTGAATACCAGTGTATCACATTCGGAAGCTCAGGTGCAACATGATCAGCTGTAATCGGTGAGTGCCTTTCATTCCTACAGAGACTTGCATTCGTAATCACTTATATGTCTTCAGAGCCTGTTTATACCTATCTATCACTATATGGTCACTATATGGTGGTAATATACAGTCTGCAGAGCCTGTGTACACTGGTGTCTACCACTATATGGTCATTGTATGGAGGCAATATATAGTCTGCAGAGCCTGTGTACACTGGTATCTATCAATATATGGTCACTGTATGGAGGTAATATATGTCTGCAGAGCCTGTGTACACTGGTGTCTACCAGTATATAGTCACTGTATTGAGGTAATATACAGTTTGTAGGACACTTGTGTACACGGGTGTCTACCACTATATGGTCACTGTACGGAGGTAATATACAGTTTGTAGGGCACCTGTGTACAATGGTATTTACCACTATATGGTCACTGTATATTGATCTTTATTCAGTAATAGTGTAGGGGTGTTATTCAGTCACTATGTGATGGAAATTTGTGGTCTTGTTCTGGAGGTATAATCAGGTCCATATGTAGTAGCGTTATTGGTAATGTTGGACTGGGTATAGTGTGATTTGTTTGGTAGCAGTATGATAGTGACATGTATGGTGAGGTAATCACTCCGTGTATTATGTAGTAATGGCATGACCTAAGAGGTCCCGGTAAATGTTCGTGGGAGGAGGGAGCCCCATCCAAAAGTTTGCTATGGGGCCCAGGCTTCTCTAGTTACGCCCCTGCTGGTAGGTTCACTTTAAGGCATATTGCTTTGAATTTTCTATCCTGACATGTGCATCTTCCTTTGTCTACCTGTATGTTTTCCTTTTAGAACCTTCCCTACACTTGCACCAGACTTTTACGCACATGTCACTGGGGACAATCAATATCTTTTGCTATACTCCATGTTGGATTTTGTATCTTGAAAGATTTTTTTAATCCTTTGTAATGCTTTAATTGACAACTCTTGTGTCCAGTAGCTTGCAAGATTTGTAAGCACTTTCCTTAGTCATTGTAGACTATATTACATTTTTTACAGTTTTTGTTTCCTCAACATTGAGTGATTTTATAAGTTTTTTTTTCTACTTGAATGGAAAAAATGTACGTAAAATTACAATTATTTACTTTCATTATTTTAAGATCTGTTTCATGAAGCTATAATGTTCAGCTAATAAACATTGCTTTGTGTCACATCTATAATTGATGTATTTCCTATGAAGTAAAGAAGCTGGGTGACCATCCTCTCAGTGTGGTGATTTGTACCATTTTTGCCAGGGGTTGTATTGTCCTTTGTAGTTCTGCTTCTTTGTTTTAGTCTTGCTCACAATAAGGAGATGACTTCCCTTCTATCCACAAACGGCGGGAGACAAAATTTTTACTATAATTTATCTTGTCAGGAGGCTCACCTCTAGGCACTCATTAGGTAAATACCCTGTATTCTTTTCTATATTCAATTAGAATTTTTGTCTTTTTTATTCTGAGTTTCTCTTGTCCATCAGTTATTATTAACCTGTCCAGGTTGAATGTGAAAACTGCAGCATTAAACCATCATCATTATCATGCAGCAACAGTGCATATTCATTTTTTCACCAGCAAAGGGCTCTCTGATGCATTTAATCAGGTATCTCATGCTATTTGGATGCATCAATGGGTAACCACAAGCAGGCTTTAGTTTGCACAGGTATACAGAAGGATTTGTATAAACCTCCTGACTGCACACAGGCAGGGGACAACTAGAGTAGTGTACACTGGTCACATCTGTACAGGGAAGAGAGACAGATGGGATGAGAAGAGGATCATCCATCATCCCACATGTCCCAGGGGGTTAGGACTGAGCAGGAACAGAGTAAACTCTTCATTCACTCACACACAGCAGCTAGCTGACAATCTTTAGGGCACAACACACTGTAAAACCAGCTGCGTAAATTAGAAATATTTTTAAAATATTTATAGTGCCCTATTACATAATCAAAATTGAAGATTTTTGTATTGAAATGCATTTCCCATCCGCCCTGTATACTATATAGTAACAGCACTAAGAAGAAATAATGCCTTAGATATTTTGCCAGTTGGTTCATTAACATGTATGAATATGTAGCAGAGCCGACTGCGTCATTTAACCCTTTAGGATTGCATTATCATGCTGTTGTGATCTGTTGAGGATAAACTTGACTCTGCTGCATCTGTATTTTGCATTTTCGAAAACATACACATTCCCCCTCCACAATGTAAAAAATCCCTGAATATATTGCATATGTCTGTACATATGTGACATGTGGGTAAATAACCCATAGTCCGCTAATAATTTGCTTTATGGTTCCACAGAATATGTTACACAAGGTCAGGATATTTTATTGCACCCCTGAGTGTCCCCTGCAGAGCCAGTGGAGGTTTTCTGTTCCGTTCTCCACAGGGAAAGTCTCTTATGTGTCTTCATTGTTCTAGTGTTTAAATTGTTGCCTGCTTTCTATGAACTACAGATCCCGGTTGAGACAGTGATGGTATTCAGAGATCAAGGAAAGTATAAAGGTCATCTACTGGAGTGTACCTCCTGTCTACTGCTCAGGTTCATGAACTCTTACCCCTTGAACTGGGACACACAAGACCAATGCTGGCCTACAGATACAATGAAGCATATGTTAACCATTTGTCCAGCGACCCGGTCTAGGCCTCATTGCCCTGGTAACCAACCTAGAAGACACTTAGGTATATGGCATCTTGACATTGGTGACCATGATACTCAACGATGAAATCTTACTGGTTTCAAGGAAGTCACCCTTGTGCTTTTTTACCATCAATGGTTTTATAGTCTTTAACAGGGTCTGACTTTAGGTCAAGAATTTTTCATGACATTCTAGTCTTTTCTGGGCACTGACAGCTATGGAAGACTGATAATTTGTTCCAGAGCAAATAAATCTTAATGCCCACTAGTATATGATTAGAAACCAGTTGAAGCAGGTTTCATGCACCATAAAACTTTAATGGAGCACAGAGGGCGCCAAAATTGAGGCCTTAGTATGAGTGCCATTAGTCAGTTTCTTAGAATTTGACAAAAGTAAAGCAAAATACAACATCTGGAATATTAAGAAATGAATATAATTATTATTATTTTTTAATTAGAGTGAAATATAGATAGTACAATGGCTGCTATTATATAAGGCTAAAACGGTTACTCCCATCTTTTGGCATATACACAAATTAGTGTGGTTCCTACTCCTTAATTGAAATTGTGACTGTTTTTATCACCTCCATTCACTTTTACTGGAGTAATGGAAACAGTGGAACACAGCAGACATGACTCTTTCCATACTCCTAAACCACTTCTCTGTTCAGTCTCCATCTGGATGCAAGAGCCAGAGTCCACCTCAACAGGTGGGATAATATTCAGAGAACTCCCGTTTGGGAGATGGGTGCGGGATGATGCATTTATCAGACATTTATGGCATACCCTGTGCACATGGGAAGCTTTTTAAACAGCATAGTTGGAATAAGTTAAAATAATTTCCATGAAACTACTGAAACATGAGCCAGCATTTCCAAACGTAAGATACAGTGTTCCCCAACCACTGGCTGTAAAAGGTACATGTGGATAGGCCATTTACATGGCGGTCCATTGACTGTTCAATGTTACGTTTTGCACCATTGTAACAATTTTTTTAAATAATCTAGAGCATCTAAAATGAATTGTGTCTAAAATGTATCTACAGCTCCTGTACATACCAATGTGTCATTTAGTCATATTACTATTTATGTCACCTAAATAGTTAAGTCAGAAAATGATGACCACTTCCTACTCTTGACATTGGAAGTGCGTAGCACATGAAGGATATCACATGTGGTGAGCTGGATGGGTATGTATGTAAGGTGTCCAATAGGCTGTCTGCACACATATCCTTCCTTGTTGTCCTGGGTAAAAGGAGAAATTTATCAGGGCTGTGAAAAGGAATGTTTTTTGGCTTTTGGGCAAAGGGTTACGGTATCTCTTAAGGTAAACCATGTTTGCTACTAAGGTGAAAGTTGGTCATATTAATTTGGCTTTTGTTTTTTTCCTCCCTGCCTTCCCAGATCCTTAACTTTTTTATATTTATGTCTATTTAGACGTATGAGGAATTTTATTTTGTAGGAAAAGATGTACTTATTAATGGTACCATTGACGGTACCATAGAAAGTACTAGGAAAGCGAAAAAGAAATTCTAAGTAGCATAAAATGTGAAAAAACATACTTGCGCCCTGTTTGCAGGGGTTTTGTTTTTACAGTGTGCACTCTTCAGTTTACATGATGTGTTAAGACTTGTTCACATGGAGTTTTGACTCCGTGTTTACATCCATTTTGTAGATGCGTCCCGGGAACCGACAGGACGGACCCAGAGACGCATCTAATAATTAGCAGTGTGTTTAACACTGCCGGCAACGAGGAACACACAGCGGCGTTCACACGAGAGATCGCTGCTGTGTGTTTGCCCTACGCCTGTCGGGTCCACTTTACAGACCCGATCAAAGAATTGTCATGCAATTCTTTGTTCGCATCCGCAAGACGGACCAGACAGGCGCTAGGTACACACACAGCGGCGATCTCTCGTGTGAACAAGCCCTTATATGTATTCTGCAAGTTGATACAATTCCAGCCATATCAAACGTGTAGGGTTTGTGTTTTGTTATAAAAATACAAACATTCTTTATTTCTTAAATTTGCATCGCAGCAAAATTTTCTGCCACGCTTTACTGGTTAATGGGAACCTGTCAGACACAATAGACATTTTTAGGGGCACTCGCCAAGGGTGTCCACTTTCACCGTTATTATTTAATTTGGCATTAGACCCCCTGCTGTACCGTCTTCGCCTACTGTTTTCCTTGGATGGGGATGGGGAAATTCAATGATCAGTGGAGGTGGCCGCATTTGCTGATGATGTGCTCTTGGTCCTCCTCGACCCGCGGGAGACGCTGCCACAAATATTGAAGGTCTTAGGGGAATTTGGTAATTTATCAGGATATCACATTAATGTAGAGAAAACGGCTGCTATGATGTTGAAAGGATCGGCGCGACCGGGGTGGTCATCCAGCTATCCTTTCCAGTGGTACAGGATGGCGCTACCATATTTGGGTGTACAAATTACGAGATCTCCCTCTGCACTATACAGATGCAACATCTCCCCTTATATTCACTCTCTTGAAAAGAAACTAATTGACTGGAGGAAATTACCCTTATCTTATGTGGGGAGGGGTCACCTGATTAAAACGATTGAGTTCCCAAGACTATTATACATAATGCTTTCCCTGCCTGTGTACCTAAAACAAAGGGATGAAAAAAACATACATGCACTATTTAGGAACTTCGTGTGGAAAGGAGGGAGATCTCGGATCCCGTTAGCAATCTTGCAGCAACATAAATCTAATGGCGGAATCGGTCTGCCCAATGTCAGGGCGTACAATGTGGCGGCGCTCATGCGGGTGGCGGTGGATTGGATACAACACAGCTAGGCTTTCGCAGACAGTGTAGTGGACCAGAAGTTTTTGGGGCGACTATCCCTCATCAATTTTTTACACAGACCTCTCCACACCATCCCGGAATCGGTCAAGTCCAATCCCTTATTGTCTTCAACTTGGAAGGCGTGGCAGTACCTACGGAAAGCGCTACATCTACACCCCCAGGTATCCCTACTAAACACCTTCCTAGTCAACCCTGAGTTTCAGGAGGGATCTCTCCATAGAGAATTTTACCGGTGGAGCAGAGGGGGAATTATCTTCGCTTACCACTTGGTGAACATGAGAACAAAAAAAATCTTATCTCTGGAAGAACTTCAAAATAAGATTCCAAATGTGAGAATTTCGTTCTTCACATACCTCTGCGCACATGAATATACTTCCAGGATACTCTCCCAGATAATGCCTGAAGAATGGAACCCTGCGTTGTGGGCACTGTTGCAATACGACAATGCTAGGGGATTGACCTCACATCTTTACAAATTGACCCATGTCCAATTAGATTTTTCTGAAACCACAATGGCAATAACGAAATGGGTGACGGATGATCCAAGTCTGGACCTCTTTACATTGCGAAAGGCATTAAATAATAGCAGAAGATTTCTGCCGTCTAGCAGATACTGGGAGATGGCTCTTCAATTGTATCACAGAGCCTATATAACCCCGGTTAGAGGTCACAGAATGGGAATCTACCCAGACAATCGCTGTTTCCGATGTGGTTCTCCTAAAGCGGATTTGTTCCATTGCCTTTGGAGCTGCCCAATCATCCAAACGTTTTGGGACAGAGTTATAACATTCACCACTTCTAATCTTACAAACTACGTCCCGAGAAACCCATTATGGGCCATCTTTGGACATATAAATGTCCAAGAATTTCCTTGCACCCCAGGATGTAGAAAACTTTTACACCTGATTTCTGTGGCAGGAGTAAAAACGATACTACACACTTGGATTCATGAAACAGCACCGCCCTTCAGACTTTTCTTAGAAAAAGTTTCTTTCATAATGAAAATGGATTGGGCTGAGGCAGTGCAGCAAAAAGAAATGCGGGGGAAAACTTTTTCGCAATATGGGAGAGCTACATATCCTTGTTACCGGACCGAATCCAACGAGCTATTCGGGACTGTTTTTATTTGACTTCCTGGTATCAAACTAGGCTCTTAGAGGGAGAGACACCGATACCTGGTTTGTAGTCTTGAGAGGGAGGGGAGGGGGGGAGATTGATCTCGGGGTGGTCGCGCGTCGCTTGCCTGCTGGTTCCTAGCCTGCCGAATTTTGGGGAGCTTAGATGATTTAATGTCTGTTTCTTTGGTTAAGATATAAATTTACAGAAAATTGATGGTCTTCCACAAATCGGACGAGAGTCCCGATATGGTCAGCAAATGATGATCACGGAATACAACAAAATGGAAGACCTTGCACACGCATTTATAAGAGCTATTTATTAAGTTGTTTTGCATTGGGGTGGGAGAGTTTAAGGGGAAACTAAGCAACGGGAAAAGGGTATTGTTCTAAGGTTGGTCACGGAGAAATGTTATAAAGAAACCGTTCACTATATTGACACTGTAAAACTATGTTCACTAGATATGTACATGTAATTCTAAGTAATACCTGTTGTTGTGGCCTATTTTGGACAAACCCAATAAAACATATATAAAAAAAAAAAAAATTCCACCTATGGACGAACTGAGTGATGGTGCATTTCTTGTGGGCTGAAACGTACTTTTTATTGGTACCATTTTGGGATAGATGTGACTTTTTCATCACTTTTTGTTGCAATTTTTAGGTTATGTAAAATAACCATAAAAAAGCAATTTTGCCAATTGAATATTTTTTTTCTTCTGCTGTGTTCAGTGTATGGGATAAATGATGTTATATTTTAATAGATCAGACTTTTATGGATGCAGTAATACCAATTATGTGTAACTATTTTATTTTTTTAATTTATAAAATAGCAAAAGGGGGTGATTTAAACTGTTAATATTTTTAATTGTTTTACGCTTTAAAACTGTTTTTTCTTTTACTTTAATATTAACTCCTCTTAGGGTGTTTCCACATGGCAGGTTAAAATACCATCTGGATTCTGATTAAAAGAATCCGGCCAGTATTTTGACATTGTGTACGTGGTTTTGGGGGACGGTTCTGTCCGCGATTTGCAGATTCGTCCATCCCCCTCAAACACTGACATGTTCATCTTCTGTCCAAAAAACCAGGGGGAGGAATGAACATGTTCTAAATTTTTCGTTACGCCGGTGGTGTCAAAAACCTTCCAGCGGAAAAGCCTTGCAGTGTGCACTGCTACACTCATTTTCTATTTAAATCAATTTAAAAGGTTGACGGTCAGCTTACATACAGTTTTCAGATCTGAAAACCGTCTGGAAAACCGACTGAAAAACCTGCTGTGGGGACAAGCCCTTAGGATACTTGATCACCAGGGGTTGTGATCATCAGTACACTGTTCTGCATTGTAAAAACAATGAAGAAGGGTGTTCAAAGATGGCAGTTGTATTATTTTCTGCCTCGGACAGGATGTAATAGAAACAAATACATGGGGACTATTAAAGACTTCATTAGGCTTCCAACCGCCATGTTAATGAATCGGCACCCCGCGATCTCGTCACAGGGGTGCCGATTGCAGTGAGGAATGGTTCGTAGACCGTTTCTCATTAATTTATACACTGCAGAGTCTGAAGGGTTGAACAGCAGGGAACAGAGCTGGCTCCATTTCCTGCTGTTAGCGGCAGGTGAGTCTCCAATGTATCGGATTTACCAAGTAAGCCTGCTACATAGGACCTAACCGGTACCAGGACGTACCCATACATCCTGGGCTGGTAAGGGCTTTTAAGGTTTAAACTTGAAAAAAGAGGGAATGCCAAAGTCCTTAAAACCCAAGATTTTTTTTTGTAACCCTATTGGCAGGACCAAAAGTTATTATAGACGACTTCGAAAAAGACAATGTGGCACGTTCTTTGATGTCTTCACTTCTACACTATTTGGTAAACTATTTGCGCCTATCTTTTCATTATGCTTGTTTGCTGGAGAAATGCATTGTTTGTCCAGAGTCCCTAGAACAATATGTTTATAGTGTTGGATCACTGTCAGGAGAATGGCTTCTTGTGGTTCTTCAAGGGCCACTTCACAGTTTTTGTTTATGTTTAGTATACACGCCAGAAAAAGCTTCCAACTGTGCATTAAACGGAGGCTATGACGGATGCCTTACAGTGGCATCTGTCACCCATAGGCTATACTGGCATCTGTTCAATGTATGCGCCATGAGCTTTTCAGTAGCTGTTTGTGATGTATCCATTAAGTGGATGCTACTCTCAGTCATCTGTCCTGTCCTGTCTAGCATTGCACAGATAGCCCATTGATGTAAATGGATACTGTGCAATGCTTAAATTCCCTGTCGGGGCACTGCAGGTGAATTGAAAAGTTGCTGCATTGTTTCCTCAGAAGGTATAGCAGATCGGTGAAAGTTCCAGCAGGTAGACACTGGTCAGCTTATTTTCACGGGGCCCCTCTAACGATCAAGTGTTGACCAAAGTGGAAAACCTTTTAGGTTGCACTATAATGTGAATGAGGTAGCAGTAACTTGTAAATGCAGAACAGTTTTCAGGTTACAAACAGTAATTCTTCTACACATTGTGATCACTAAGTAGATGGAGTAATGTGTCGATGTCCCTAAATCCCACCAGCCCATACATTCTACAGGTCACAATACAAGGGCAATGTCATTTTCAGTCCACTCTGTCCAAGAGTCAAGTATAGGAGTGTCCCCATAGCTTCCTAGACAAATTCCTCTCTGTCCAATCACCTTAAAGGGGTTTTGCCATCACAAACATTGATTGCATATCAATCAGATAAGCTCTTAATGTTAGATAGGACCCTGAAACTCGCCATCCAGAAGGAAAAAGTCCTGCCACTTGTGCGGTTGCTCTCTATTAATTTTAATAGCAATATCCTATCGATATGAAATCAATGTTTTTAATGGCAAAACCCCTTTACGTCAAGAGACTGTCTCTTGCCGTCTGGTTTGTCTATGGGGCTGGGTCCGGCCTACTACTATTACAACTCTTACAGCTGTCTACATACACTGCTTGCCTTTCTGTAACTGCCTCTTTATACACAGTCAAGTCACATTATTATGATCACTTTACATATCCTATGTTGCTGTTAGTAAAAGGTACTTTTAATCAGAGTTGCAAAAGGGGAGGATTATTAGCTTTTGGGATAAGGCTTGCAGTATTTCTGAAACCATGCAGTTTGTAAACTGTGCGCTGTTGTGGTGAAAGTGTATCATGAATGGATAAATGGCACCATCACAAGTAAGCAATGTAGAAACTGTGGACCAGTTGTGAGAGGAGGTCTGTATGAGAGGTGAACGTCGGCTACGAAGGTGTGCAAGGTTGGACCAACGTGATACAGTGGAGCAGCTCATCACCAAAATGAACCCCAGGACGCTACTGCGTTTGGGGCCCTGAAGCAGATGGATTGTCATTGCACCTCTGCTAACAAAGTTGTGTGAGTTGAAAAGGCTTCAATTTTCATGGCAGTATCAGAATAGGACCTCCACTGATTGGTAAAGGGTTGCCTTCTCCAATGAGTCACATTTTCTGCTTCATTGAGCAGATGGGTGTTGGCATGTCTGGCGAGAAACATCAGAGAACAAACACCTTGCAACTTTGCCGGAAAAGACAAGCTGACGGTGTTTTTGCAGCATTCTCTGGGCCACTCATCCATGTGGAATGTACTCTCAGCTGATTTAGGTATGAATCACACATTCTGATTGCCTTCCTTGGGGCGGATGGGATCTTTCAGTAAGACAATGCAACATGTCACTTTGCCAGGAATGTCCAATATTGGTTGGAGAACAATGACCAAGACTTCCAAGTATAACCATAGCTGCCTAATTCCCCAGACTTAAACCAAATTGAGTATCTGTTGCATCACCTCAATCATCTATTTATTCTCCCTCCAGCTGCTGTGGGATGCAGTCGGCTCCAGATACCTGTGACAACCTACCAGGACCTTATTGAGTCAATTCCGGCCCATCTAGCAGCTATCCGTGCTGCACACGGCAGTTACTCTGGATATTCGCAGGTGGTCATTATACTATGACTTGATTATTTCTTCTGTCTAACTCCTCATTGCAGCAGTACCAAGGCTCAGCACTAAGCAACACAATCCTGTCATGGTATTATCCTTCGCCTCTGCTTAGATCTACACTGACGCTGGGCTTCTCTTCTTCACTGGAAGCCAGGAAACACCACTTCCTTCCAACCAGCAATTTTGCAAACCAGACCTGCACAACATGGAGCCCACCAAAGCGTTTCTGGTGGCCCGTATCAGCCCATAAATGTGCAGGGCTTATGTAAACCCAGCTCCAAAACGGGCAGTCCCGCAGCGATTTGGGACAGTCTGGGTGCGGTCCCAGGAGAGGAAGTCCCGTGCAATCCAGCCCCCACATCCTGCAATGTGTTGTAGGGCTGCTGCAAACATAAGCGACACAACCACAAATATATTAAGGGTGGTAAGTGCTACCCTACTCACAAGCTGATTTCAACAATTTGTATATTACTATGTGTGTTACCACAGGTCGATCTGTGGCTGTAGCAGCCAAAGATAATTCACAGCAAAAAAAGAGGGTATCGGCAGCAACTTAAAAATTAAATAAAATTAAATTTAGTGCATGCCCCAAGACCTGGACCGTGGTCAATAAGTGAAACCTCAAAAAATTGAAAGAGGCAGCACTTCAAAAATCAAAGAATTTATTCACCCAACAGCAGCGACATTTCGGTTCTGGCTTGAGAAAGGTTCTGCTCAGAACCGAAATGTTGATGCTGTTGGGTGAATAAATGTTCTTTGATTTTTGAAGTGCTGCCTCTTTCAATTTTTTGAGGTAGCAGCCATAGAAGCTGCTATAGGGCCCAGAAGTTAAGGGGGCCCTCTTAGGTGCAAGACCACTGAACCTCTTAGTAAGGAACATTACGTAGATGCTTTCTGCAGTCTAGCACTACTGTGTAGGTTCACTGATATATGGCGCTATTATCCTCGCCTGTAATTCCTTCTACTTACGATACCGTTTCAGTTTTCTGTCATTAGATGGTCGGGCCCATCATATTTTACTGTGGGGCCCTGTGAATTCTAGTTGCACCCCTGTGTGCTATCCAATTTTTCATGAGGATAAAACCCATTTAAATCAGAAAATACCAACTTAATGATATTCTTTAACATGAAATATTTCTCTTGGCAATGACAGTTTGTAGAATTTTAAAGCACATCCATAATGCCTTCATAACGTTCATTAGATCAGTCAAGGATGGATTAGCTATAAAGATCTTGTGCTCCTTGAGTGATTAGGTAGTGTATGCAAGTGACTTGTGTTGGTTTCCTGTGATTTCATAATGGTGCATCTGGTATGTACCCAGCAGAGCATTAGTAACAGTCAATCAATAATACAAATAAGACCGCTTTAGAAGTGTGTAGTCTCACGCATGGTACATCTGTATAGTGGGGAGAAATCATGTATGGAATACCATCACAGTATACATACTGATGGATCATAGCCCGGCCAGGGCTCAGTCACCTCAATAACCTTAAGAAAAGATTTTGTTTCTAATATTGTGAAATATCCAATTAAACATGAAAAATAAAAAATAATTTTACATAAAGCTGCACTAACTTTCATCTTTCTATCTTGATTCCATTGTTCATTTACAGACCCCCTGGTATACAGTTTGCAGAAAGCTTATAGTTTTAGATCTTCTTCATCAGGCATATTCCTCACAGGAACACATGCTGGATGTAAGGTCCATGTGTCCAGAATACTGCTGTCTTTATTAGTAGGGCTTTACTCATGTACTGCTTTTTCCTTCAACAGCCCATGAAGAATCTCTTTTTCATTGTTTGGACAGGTATTGATGCTGAGGAGTGTGTGATTCCCTTTCCTCCTGCAGAGTTTGCTATGGGTGCTCTGCTTTCTCTCTCTTTTAGGGTACGTCCACAAGACAAAGGACAAAGTTCTCGTCGGATTCCGAATCCTAAAACCGTGTCGTCCGTTGAGTATTTGAATGGTATTTTACACAAGAACCCAAGGATTTTTAACTCGTTTCTTGTTTTTCGGTCTTGTTTTTTTAACAATTCCATTGGATTTTGACGCAGTTTTCCAATTTGGTTTTTCAATCGTTTTTACATTATAGAGCACTATTCAGTTTTTGGACACAGATCTGCAACAAAATCTGACCTCACAGGTCGCCAGAGGAAGCCTAACGTGAAACACGCGGCGGGACTGTGCTGTTATGCGGTAGCTGATACAGGTAACTTGGTGAGAGTCTGACTACTCATGTTTGTTACCTTTAGAGAAAGTATTAGGATATTGTGGGATTTAAAATATGCACTATTACATTGAGATGAGATGATATGGTTATTTTATCCTACGCTTACTAATGTGTTATTTTATCCTACGTTTACTAATGTATTACATGCTGTTATCTTTCATGAATACTCCATATAAATCTTATATGCTATGCATTATTGTTTGTGGATATCATTTTTACCCCTCCTAGCCTAGTCCTGATTGCTGCTGTATTACCCTATTCAGTATTTATTAGGTGCTTCTTTTGTATTTTTTTACTATGTTATAATAATGAATAAAGATATCTATTTTTAAGCTAGTGATTGTACTTTGTACGTTTTTCTTTAGTGATTCATGTCACAGTTCGTGCCGTGTTCCTGTCCTTCGCCGCGGCCTCTGCTGGCACCGTGTGTGTTCCTGTTGCCGCTGCTTGGCTGCCTGCGGTTGCTGGGCGGCTTTTCCTTGCTGGCCATGCTGCTCTTTCATCTTGACTGCTGCCCTTTTCCTTGTTGCTCTATAGAGGGCGGCGGCCACATCTTCCCTTCCTTTATTCCCAGTGTGCAGCGGGGTTAGGCTTCCTCTACCAATCCCCTTCCACCAGTGGGTTTATAAGTCTGTTCCTCTCAACACTCCCTGCCTGATCCTTGTTGTGTCTTGTTGTAGTCTGTTGCTGTGTGTTTTCTGATCTTGTTTGTTAGCAGTCTGGTGTGCGTACCTTGTCTTGAGAGTTTTTGGAGTTCTGTCTGATTACCCGTGCCCGCTGGCTCATGGTTCGCCCAGAGCGTCTGCACCTGTGCCCGCTGGCTCATGGTTCGCCCAGAGCGTCTGCACCCGTGCCCGCTGGCTCATGGTTCGCCCAGAGCGTCTGCACCCATGCCCGCTGGCTCATGATTCGCCCAGAGCATCTGCACCGTGCCCGCTGGCTCATGGTTCGCCCAGAGCGTTCTGCACCCGTGCCCGCTGGTTCTTGGTTCGCTCAGACTTGCTGTGCCTCGATCGTTGTAGCATGGTTCGCCCAGAGGTTTCTGATCGCTGACCGTGCGCTGCTCATGGTTCGCCCAGAGCGTCTGCACCCATGCCCGCTGGCTCATGGTTCGCCCAGAGCGTTTGCACCCCTGCCCGCTGGCTCATGGTTCGCCCAGAGCATCTGCACCCGTGCCCGCTGGCTCATGGTTCGCCCAGAGCGTCTGCACCCGTGCCCGCTGGCTCATGATTCGCCCAGAGCATCTGCTCCTGTGCCCGCTGGCTCATGGTTCGCTCAGAGCGTCTGCACCCGTGCCCACTGGCTCATGGTTGCCCAGAGCGTCTGCACCCGTGCCCGCTGGCTCATGGTTCGCCCAGAGCATCTGCACCAGTGCCCGCTGGCTCATGGTTTGCCCAGAGCGTCTGCACCTGTGCCCGCTGGCTCATGGTTCACCCATAGCGTCTGCACCCATGCCCGCTGGCTCATGGTTCGCACAGAGCATCTGCACCTGTGACGGCTGGCTCATGGTTCGCCCAGAGCATGTGCACCCGTGCCCACTGGCTCATGGTTCGCCCAGAGCATCTGCACCCGTGCCCGCTGGCTCATGGTTCGCCCAGAGCATCTGCACCAACGCCCGCTGGCTCATGGTTCGCCCAGAGCATCTGCACCTGCGCCCGCTGACTCTTGGTTCGCCCAGAGCGTCTGCACCGGCGCCCGCTGGCTCATGGTTCGCCCAGAGCGTCTGCACCCGTGCCCGCTGGCTCATGGTTCGCCCAGAGTGTCTTGTTGTAGTCTGTTGCTGTGTGTTTTCTGATCTTGTTTGTTAGCAGTCTGGTGTGCACACGCGGTCTTGTTAGTGTCTTTGTGGTTTCCTCTATATTGGGTTAGTCTCTATGTTGGTCTCCTTGTGTCTGTGTCTTAGTGAGTTCCCTTGCCTTGTTCTCTGCCTGTGTTCCTGCCCTGGTCGTGCCTTGGTTCCTTGCCTGAGTTTAGCTTAAGTCTCTGCTTGTTCTTGATGTTGTTTTAAGTCTGCCTATGTATTGTTCCTTTGCCTTATGTTTATCCTCCTGTTTGGCATCCGTTTTGTCCTGTCTTTGTTTGTACCTGCACATATCCATATCTAGTCTGCTTTGTCTCTGTTCCTATTCTGTTGGTGCCTAGCTTTGGCACTTCTGGCCTGTTGGTCAGCTGCCACTGCTGGGGACTGCTCTAAGGTAGCACCTGGTGGCTGTTGGGGTAAGCCATCCTTACCATCAAAGGCTCTGTGAAGTTGCCCGACGGCCACTTAGTTACGCCCCCTTGGAGCAAGCTCGGCAGTGGCCCAGTGGGTCCACTACCCGCTTACCCACTCAACCGTTACAATTCATAGCAGTTTTTCTGGCTTTTTTTGATATATTTGATATATTTTTCCAGTATGTGTTTGGTTTTTTTTTGTTGGTTTTTTTTCCCCAAAAGTACTGGGGAGCAGATTGTGTCTGTATTTTGTTTTTGTGTGGGACTCCTAAAAAGTGCTGGGCAGCCCGCCCAATTGAATAGTAGTGGCATAATAGGCTGTAGGCCAGCACCACACATATTTGCATTAATGGCACCCTTCTGTATTGCCTTATCTATATGCAATTATAATACCAGCAACCACCCCCTCATACATAGAAAGCTGTGTGAGTGGTTGTCTTATCAGTATTTTTGCATTTGTGCAATCTCCCCATGTATTATACTGTGGCTTTTCGGCATACTGGTATGAACAGATATCAATTCATGGGCAGTTTTTTATCATCTAGTTGTCCCCCTAGTGGAGGGGGTGTGTGAGCTACTGCTCAGCAATTACCTGCACCTGTTTATCTTTCCCAAGTAGCACACGGGCCTCCTACTGGGTTTAGTCTTTAGCCCAGCCATTGAGATGTAAGTACAGCCTTTGTTGTGTTTTTGAGTGAAATACGACAGATTATTGAGCAAGTTTTTAAATCTGACCTCAAAAAATCTGGGTTGTGTGGACTGTAACGTGGATTTTCAATTGAGGTCTATGGAGATGTTTTACAGTCGTTTTTTTACGGTTCCAAATCCGCACTGATCTCTGACTGGAAGTACTTGTCCTGTGGACGAACTCTTAGAATGCCTCATGTGTGCTTCCATCCTACTTATACGGACTGTGTGATCTGCCATCTTTAAAGGGGTTATCCTACTTTAGACATTGATGGCATAGCATTTGTATATGCCATCAATGTCAGATAGGAGCAGATTTCACCTCTAGGACCCACACCTATCTAGAGAACGAGCCCCAAAGCCTCTTTGTTCTGAATGGAGATGTGGTCAGGACTCGACCATTGAAATCAATGGGAGTTCAGCCAGACATTCCAACCAAACTTGTGAAAAATTTGGGACACGAACCAACACAAATTTGTTTCTCTAACCGTAACTCCAACTCTAAACTAAGTTTAGCATTAGGGTTAGGGTTTGTTTGTTTTTTTACTGGATTTTAAGAGCTCACTTCCCATTCCATGATGGTCCCAGTCCCTCCTCATTGTCACTAACAATAGTGACATTGAGTGGAAACGATGCTGTACCTGGAGCAACAAGGTGATATCGGAGCAGAAGTTAGACTACACTGACAGTGAGAAGGGAACAAGAGTGTCGAGGGTTAAAGGGGTTTTGCTACGATCTCATTTCATATCTCCTGCATCCAGCTCTTCAGTTCTGTGTGCTCAGAAGGGGGCATGTGTGATTTGTTTGAATTGCATATCATGTGACCCTGCAGAATGACATCACCATGCCTCGCCTCACTCTAGTCAAAGAAAGGTCTGTTTATGTGTAGAACTGTAAGTAGCTACATTGTAGCTCAGAGGTAAAACTTTTGCCTCCAGGCAGAAGGGTCCTTGGTTCAAATCCTTGAAGGAACAAAACCTGTTGATTTTATTTCTCATTATCAATGCACAGACCTGATTGAGGTTTCTTTTTTTAATTTATTTGCACTGTTTGACTAATTACTAAGGAGCACAGAGGACGGGAGTAGAGTCACAGCACCTGGGGTTTGAACACTCAGTAGCTTTCTGGGAGGAGTGGTAATGTCTGAGCATGTGCGACCAGGACTGAGAAGCTCTCAGCCCTGGTCGTATCCCCTGGAGACGACCTGTAAACAATGGATCACTAAAGGAACAGCTAAAAAGACAATGGTGCAGAATTTTTAATAATGATGAATGGTGAAAATGTTTATTATTTAATTTACAAACTTCCCATTTTTAGTTCGTGGCAAAACCCCTTTAAGAAGCCAGTAAAAGCCAGTAAAATGGGTAATCTTAAATCCAGTTTAGGTGTGTGGTTAGAGTAAATGTTTTTTGCTAATTTTTAAATTCAGTTCGTGCCTGCTCAAATATTTACACACTTTTGTATGTGGGCACTGACTGGGTATTGCAAATACCAGTGCAGGTGGGCATGGGTTCATTTTTGTGCTCACATGCACTTTAATGTCTATGGCTTTGAACCATGTAACTTAAAACAAATATTTTGCGCCCCTAAGGCAGATAGAGGCTGTAGTATTGATGGGTTAAATTGTTTCACATTAAAATTGTATTTACATTTGATTACCTGGAATATTTTTTGAAATGTGAAATATTTTTGAAAAAGACTGTTTAAAGCCTGGCTGCTAGAATCTTAGTACTGAATGTGGCAAGGGAGTTAGAAACTATATGAGCAATGGAAAACTGGGATGGAGAAATACTCAAACAGCAAGTAAAATAGTTGGTTCCTGAGATCAACCAAGGTTAAAAATTGTTGAGCCAAATACCCTGGGAAGCATAGATCACTGAGAAGTTGAAAGCCAACATTTCTAGCACATAGACTAGAAAACCCAGGCCAAATAAAATCATTTCAGGTAACGCTATAGTTGAACAATGGTTATACAGCCACATGTATCCCAATTTGTATTCTTTAGATGTACAGTTCATTTTTTGGATGAAATCTTATTCTTGGTCTGATAGATCTACATTATGAATCCTCTAAGAAGCTCTTGCTTTTTCCTTGTCATGACCTAAATTCTGTCTAAGATAACATCCCTATGGAATATGTATACTATACATTTCAATGTGTATAGTATTTTGTGGGGGAGATATGTAGACTGGAGTTTTATATGCCAGTCAAAAACATAAATCTTCTGGAAGCAAGAAGCATAAAATTTAAGAGGTGCACTCCTCTTTATAGATTTGGCACAAATGGATATGTACGCCGTTTATGGACTGGTGTGGATTTCTGCAATGTCAGTTTCTATTGCTACCTATTGTAAATCTGTTGGGCCACATGAAGCCTTGTTCCTTCCACTAAACCCTCCCACTTTTTTGGAAAGTAACTATGAGTGAAACAAAAACGGAAAAAGCCACACATTTCTGCAGAAAACTGGCGTATGCCAAAACTTGCAATTTTTTCTCCACCAAAATAGTTGTTGACAGCCATTGTAAATATCCCCATCTAAACAGGTTTCCTCTAAAGGTATGTTCACACGGGGGAATTTCAGCGAAATTATGGTAATCCATAGTTCTCATAGAGAACTATGGATTACGCCTCTTCTCCCCGCTTGTACAATACGATTGGATTGTACATGCAGGGAGATAAGTGACATGTCAATTACTTGCGCCGTGAGTAATGAGTCTATGGGGCCGGCAGGCTGCCCCCTCCCCCGCGCTGCGGGAGTTTGCGGTGATCAGCGCAACTCCCAAACAACCGCCGTAATTGCAGCCGTACTGTACGCCCCACAATTACGCCGTGTGAACATAGCCTAAGTGCTTCCTTTTCCCTCACAGTTTTCATACTAATGACTACGTCCAGTTAAAGGAAACTTCAAATAAGGATGGCATAAAAGTTTTGTGGTTAGAGTTCTTGCTGTTTAGGTGCCAACATTTTCTGATTTCACTCCAGGGAGCATTGAAGTTATTTTTGGATAAGCAAAAGATGGGGCTCTTAAATTTTGCGCCTCCATCAACAAAAACGGATCAGCATTTCTCTGTGCCATTTTATGAATGTTTCTGGGCCTGTGCTTTAAAAGAACACTCTGGGCCTTTGTACAAAACAAATACATGGAATTTATTAATACTGTCTTCAACTTAGTCAACTTAGAACTTAACTAGAATGCCCCAAAGTTATCACTGTGGTTTATGTTGTATATTACATTTGGTGTGTATTTAATGGCTTCTAACTAACTTTATGTGGCAACGTTTTAACCACACCTCTTTTAACTAAACCACACCCCCTTGTCTCCTAGGTGTACAATTTTTTTTTAAAACACTTAAAGAACCACTCCAGTTATTTTTTCTTTTAGTTCATTAGAAATTGTTTTCAGGTACACTGGAGTGCCAATAACTTTGCACTTTGCATAGATGATTTCTGGCTGATGCATCTTGCTCTGCTAGCTCACATGACCTGTTCTCTGATTAACTGAAAAACACAGTGCTTTTGATGCTGACAGTAAGTTTGTTTCTCTAGGCATTCCTACGGGTCTGACTTTAAACCTCCCATAGGAATGCATGTAGAGAATCCCATCCGAGTCACACAACCATGCTGTGTGTTTCAGCTACTTACAGTACACGTGACCCAGTGACAGCAGTGAGAAATCCTGTATTCAGCTGCAGGTAAGCAAAATTTGGCACTACTGTGTCACCAATTTCTAATCAACTAAAGGGAAAAAAAACTAAAACTGGAGTGGTCCTTAATAAATGTGGCACATGGCTTGTGTGTCAGAAATCTGGTGAATTTTTATTAGATAAACTGAAACAATCAGAAGAAACAAATATCCATAAAACAATAATTTTTATTCAAACAAAAAAAATAAAAAATAGAAATAATACATCAATATCTTAAAAATACAGAAAATGGGGAAGAAACTGTATCAAAAGGGCAATATACTCAATATAAAAATAGTAATAGGAATCCATATTAACATGATCCAAATATACATAATATATAAAAAGAATCCATCAAAAAGTGTAATATAATATATGCAGTATATTTTATATCTGTATACATTATAAGCATATAGGGGACAAATATAAAATGCACGTGCAATAAATAGTAAATTCCTAATAGTCAATCATTAGAATTTCATAGTGAGGTATATATAGATCAAAGAAACATAATAAATGGAAACAAAATGATAATGATAATTCATCAATATTACCCAAAATGATAACAGTCATGCAAGCTCTCTACACGCATTTTGCTCCAGTGGCTTCTTCAGGGGAATTGTATCATGCACCATCCTGTCAGACATTACACTATATACAATATATGTTTTACCTGGAGTGTTTTTTCAAAGTGCCAAGGTTACAGCTGATTCAGGTACTTGGCTCACAAGGGTCTCCACCTCCAGCTTTGTCCATATGTCCTTTTCATAGGATTATGAAAGCTTAAATTCTACACCTACAACTTAACTGCTCCCAGGCATAGTACTGATACCTGTATTTATAGTGCCTCTATCTGTCTTTTTTAAACTACATAATATAAAAAAAAAAAGTTCCCGAGTTTAAGACAGTGGTGGGAAAATGTAGCTCTTCACTGTAAATCCATTAGTAGATGTGTTTTTCTGTTTATGGTAGCCTGTATTCTGCATATGGTTTAGCTGACAGACTGTAGTATATTGTCGTATGCTTTTATATGGAAACCATCCGAAATGTAATTTCCAGTAGCTTGTTGTTTCCATTATCAGAACATTCCTATTAGGACATTGCTAGCTGTGTAATTCCCTTATGATACAAGTAGTAGTTCACAAACTAAGGGCGACATGTCCGAAAATTGGTGGTGCTGCAGCAGTTTTTAGGCGCATTAAATCAGTGTGTAGCCTGATCCTCTCAAAAATCTGGCATCAGTTATACCTTGTATAGTAAACTTAATGCGCCTAAAAAGGTGCATTGCGCAAATCGCGACCCATAGCGTATTATTGGTAGGGTATGTAATGCGCCTATCGAGGAAGCTCATAACGTATCATTACTAGTGTATGCAATGTGCCTCGATAGGCGCATACCGTATCATTGCTACTATATGTAATGCGCCTTTTTATCCACATTACAATGTGTTGTACCCAGCGTATAATGTGCCTAGTTTTGACAGTTCATTTACATCGAGAATATGGAGTCAAAAGTGTTTTTGACGCAAAATAGACAAAAAAAGGCGCTTGCATATTGGAACGTGTCGCCCTAAGTCTTAAATACTGGTTGGTAACCAATTGAAGTACATATTGTATAAAAAGTAGAGTGATCCTTTGTTTGTGGTGCACTTGACTGTTGTATCCAGTTGGAGGTCAAGAGTACTCACTAGAGACTAGTCACAACAGTATCTATCCCCATTTTTCATAAAAATCCTGGCACAGTCTATATTAAGGGTCATAGGCACAAGGAGAAAGTCTGGGTCAGAGGTCGCAAGCAAGACATGGATAGGCAGAGACAGCTCCAAATCTGATGAGCCTGCTGCAATATCAGAGTCTAGGCCCCACATTTCTACATACGGGTCTTGGCATATTATACTGCTGTCAGGAACCTCACCAACAATGACACTATGGGGTTGTTGGGAGATACAGTAAATCTAATTTTGTTCTACTTGGTGTTGTACGTAAAAGACTAATAATGAACACGCGTGTTAAACTGTAATTTCAGATTAAATGGGATTAGTGTATTAGTAATCATCTGGATCGGGTTCCTCTTATCTTGATGTTATGCAGATCTGTCTGTCATTGCTGCTTGTCACCAAAGTATCCTAATGCTTGCAAAGTGTTCCCTGACTGCTCCTGACTAAGCACAGATATGGGCTGCAAGGTTCTCCTTATGTTGCTGGCTTTTGACAAATGTCAGTCTAATAATTGATGCTGCCTACTGCTTCTTTGCCTTCACCATTAACTTCAATGGTGTCTTCCCGGATACCATAATCTTAATAGTTTTATATTCCTTTTATCCTTTTAAACAATATTTAGGCCTGCAAATTGTACAACGGCTGATGATATTATGGTCTGGGTTCACCAGGCTTTTAATAAATTTAGATATAAAGCATACAGACCTAAGATAAGTACTTGTGTGCTGAACTAATCTACCCATCTCATAGACTGGACTGGCATTAAGTCTGACGCATGGGCACAGCAACCACGATGGTTTCCATAAGTTCCAACTTGAATAATAAAATACATGATAAAAATTGTGTAAAAATATATGATTCACGGTCCAATATTATAATCTTTTAACGGCATCATGATATGTTTTGAATAAGATACATAAATTGGCATAGCTACAGGAGGTGTAGAATTTGCTGAAACAAAGAAACAGAGGCGCTTATCTAGCCCCTTCTGCTGTGATCCGTTTTGGCCCTAGCACCTCCTAGTAATAAAAAGGTTCAACTGAGTATAGCAGTCAACTATAAACATTTACAAAATGCTCTTTCACCAGGGGAGTATCTACCAGGGTATCAGACGTAGCAGCAGACATAGGGCGGGCCCCCTAAAGACATGGGCCCCGTAGCATCTGCTGCCTGGGTACACCCCTGGGCACGGCCGGCTATGAACTTAACTACTGTTTACTGCGTGGCCTGGCGCATCCTTCCTCAGAACGCCTGGGTTCTCTGTCCCGAGTGTTCTGAGACAGGACTGCCCGCTCTTATCAGAGGAGAGCGCCACCTCTGCTAATCTGCCTGAGAAGCCTAAGGTCTTAGACCTTTAGCCTACCAGGCGCTGTCCCACAGTGCTGACGTGGGAGCCCAATGACATCACATCATTGCACCGCCCACACCAAGCCCAGAAGCTGGCCGGCCACTCGTCATGTTGGGGGATTGTGGACAGGTGATTTAGTTCTTTCTTATTTTTATAACACTAATGGACCCTACCCTAAGCCTGCATACCTATATGGGGCCCCTATAGCCTATCCCTAAGCCTGTCTACCTATATGGTGCCCCATATAACCTAACCCTAAGTCTGCCTACCTGCATATATGGGGCCCCATAGAACCTACCCCTAAGCCTGTCTACCTATATGGTGCCCCATATAACCTACCCCAAAGCCTTCCTCCCTATATGGGGCACCCAATACACTACCTCTAAGCCTGTCTACATATATGGGCCCCCAATAACCTACCCCTAAACCTGCATACCTGTATGGGGCCCCCTATAACCTACCCCTAAGCCTTCCTACCTATGTTGCCCCCTATAGCCTAACTACCTATGTGGGCCCCACCTATAGCCTAACTACCTATCTATGTGGGCCCCACCTATAGCCTACCTGTGGCCACCTACTGCCTACCTAGCTACCTGGGGCCTACCTACAGCCTACCTCTCTACCTGGGGGATGTTACCTAACTGGGGCCTAACTACTGCCTAAGTATGGCCAATTTACCTACCTAACTGGGGCCTATCTACCTACATGTGGCAAACTACTGCATACCTACCTACTTGGAGCCTACCAACCTTACTAATGGGGCTCTGCCTACCTGGTAGTATTATTCTGAGGGGTACAGGCCATAGCTGTAACACAATCTCCAGGGGGTGAATCCTCTGTTCCTCCCCTCTAAGAGACTATGCCTCTAAGCTATGACCTGTACCTGCTCTGCCACACCTGGGAAGTTTGTACAGTGGGGGGGGACAGTGAGGGAGGTACTGGAAAAGTGAGGATTCTAAGATATTTGTGACCAAATCTGCAGAGACGAGTGGTGGCCGGGAGAAGTCATCATGATGGTCTGGACCGGATATAGAACAACAGGGAATGTCAAAGACTCATCAGAGAAACATCACCTGTGAGTCACAACATGTAACTGCACAATAATCAGTCATATGTCTGCAGAGTCTGTGTACACGTATCTACCACCATATGGTCACTGTATGGAAGTAATATACAGTTTGCAGAACCTGTGTACACTGGTGTCTACCACTATATGGTCACTGTATGTTGGTAATAGTGGTCTTTGTATATTGATCTTTATTCAGTAACAGTATAGGGGTATTATTCAGTCACCATGTGTTGGTAATTTGTGGTCGTGTTCTGGTTGTGGTCAGGTCCTTATGTAATAGCATTATTGGTAATGTTTGGTAATGTTGGTCTTGGTATAGTGGGATTTGTCTGGTAGCAGGATGATGGTGAGATATTTGCTCCTTGTATTATCTTGTAACTGCATGACTTATTAACAGGTCCTGGTAAATTTTCTTGATGGTGGAGGGTGCATGGCGGGGGGTGGGGGGAGAGGGGTCCATGCAAAAGTTTGCTATGGGGTCAGGCTCTCTAGTTACACCCCTGTCTTTCATATAATCTATCAATAAACTACATTTAAGTTTGCGGCTGTAACATATAAGAATGAGGAACAATTCAAGGGGCAGGAAGACTTTTGCAACCCACTGCAGTGACAAACTGGTACAGAACGAACATGGGCCATGTCCACAAGAGCTTAAAATCTAAGTAAGAGTAACAGTGTATTTTGACTAGAAATTTGCCGTACACTCAAGATTGCCTACTACAGGAATAATTTACAGTCACATGGTAATGGTATAGTAAAATACCGTTGGTAAGCAATGCCTCTTCTTTGGACCAAGTTAACCATTGCCGTTGTCCTGTACAATGTTCTGTTTGATCTCTCGTTTGTCTTGCTGGCGTTTGTCTGAGGTATTTGGACTGCTATGTAAATGTTATGGAGATGAGAGATGGTAAGCATCAAATAATGACAGCTTCTCACAGGTTCAGAGAATGTGAAGCTATAAAGAATGTGCCAATTACTCCGCTAACCTTTCTGTATACATAGGCGCGACTTTGGCCTTGCCAGAACTGTAAAACACTGCTGCAATGTTTTCTACCCAGATACATTACATGCAAGCCAGCAAAGCGAGAAGATCAATTTCCCTTCTGTATTGAGCTGCATCCTCTCAATTGCCAGCTGCTTACACACCATGTGAGCGCACAATGTATGCCGAAATCTGGAATCTTGTACATCATATGGTGCATGGTAAATCTTCCTTTTTAAATAACACAGTGTGGGCCCCGAGTTGCGGAACCGGTCCCTGAATGCCCGGGACCTGCGTCCCGAGCGCCCAGAGACCGGCCCGGTAGCCGGGAACTAATGTCCCCAGCTCTCGGGGCTGCGCGGTGTCAGCGAAGCACAGCGGCACTAGCGCTGCGCTCCGCTGATCTCCCTGGCAGGCTGAAGGCGCTAGGCCTTCAACCTGCCAGGCGCCGGCCCCTACTGCTGACGTAGGCGGCGCGGTGACGTCACTTCACCGCGCCACCTATGCAGCGCCGCAGTAGGAGACCGCGGGAGCACGGAGCGAGAGTCAGGTAAGTGGTGGTTTTGTTTTTTTGTTTTTTTATATCTAAGCGGGCCCTGGCTGCCTATATCTAAAGGGGGCCCTGCTACCTACATCTAAAGGGGGCCCTGCTACCTACATCAAAAGGGGGGCCCTGCTGCCTATATCTAAAGGGGGCCCTGCTGCCTATATCTAAAGGGGGCCCTGCTACCTACATCTAAAGGGGGCCCTGCTACCTATATCTAAAGGGGGCCCTGCTACCTATATCTAAAGGGGGCCCTGCTACCTACATCTAAAGGGGGCCATGCTGCCTACATCTAAAGGGGGCCCTGCTGCCTACATCTAAAGGGGGCCCTGCTACCTACATCGAAAGGGGGCCCTGCTGCCTATATCTAAAGGGGGCCCTGCTACCTATATCTAAAGGGGGCCCTGCTACCTATATCTAAAGGGGGCCCTGCTACCTAAATCTAAAGGGGGCCCTGCTGCCTACATCTAAAGGGGGCCCTGCTACCTACATCTAAAGGGGGCCCTGCTACCTACATCTAAAGGGGGCCCTGCTTCCTACATCTAAAGGGGGCCCTGCTACCTACATCTAAAGGGGGCCCTGGCTTCCTATATCTAAAGGGGGCCCTGCTACCTACATCTAAAGGGGGCCCTGCTACCTACCTCTAACGGGGGGCGTGCGTCTACCTATATCTAAAGCGGGCTCTGGCTACCTATATCTAAAGGGGGCCCTGAGACTACCTATATCTAAAGGGGCCCTGGCTGCCTATATCTAACGGGGGCCCTGGCTGCCTATATCTAACGTGGGCCCTGGCTGCCTATATCTAAAGGGGGCCCTGCTACCTATATCTAAAGGGGGCCCTGCTACCTATATCTAAAGGGGGGCCCTGCTACCTACATCTAAAGGGGGCCCTGAGGCTACCTATATCTAAAGGGGGCCCTGAGGGTACCTATATCTAAAGGGGGCCCTGGCTGGCTATATCTAAAGGGGGCCCTGGCTGCCTATAACTAAAGGGGGCCCTGGATGCCTATATCTAAAGGGGACCCTGGCTGCCTATGATCTCTCTTCCACAAGGAAGAAAACTGTTACTAGTACCACCGATTGGGGAGCAGCTTCTCTGTTAGTCAATGTCCAACCTGTTGAGTTGAGGCTTAACACATGACTAGGGAATTTTAGCAATGCCAGATTCTCCTCTAAAAGGAAGTTCTTGCCTCTTGATAGAACAGAGCAGGGTATAAGCTCACTGAGCGAGAAGGTGTTTGACCTGATTATCGGGGGCAATGTTTCTTTTTGCACAGACTGTCATATTCTTATGCAGGCAGAAGAAATATATGTAGAGTCAGCTCACCTATTTTGCAGGAAAATTTGAAAAGTCCCAGGCGCACGTCCTTTGATGCAGCAGCAATTGGTAGACACGTTGCAGTAGTGTGATGAAGACAGCGCACAAAGGACCAGCCAAGATATAAAAACATCACATGTTTATTCGATCCAAAAAATGATTAAAAAATGATTAAAAATCATGGAAGCATATATGGAGGGACATGTGTCAAAAAAGAAACAGCCCAATCTTGAAAGGTTAGCTGTTTCTTTTTTGACACATGTCCCTCCATATATGCTTCCATGATTTTTAATCATTTTTTGGATCGAATAAACATGTGATGTTTTTATATCTTGGCTGGTCCTTTGTGCGCTGTCTTCATCACACTACTGCAACATATTCTTATGCACACTGATGCATAGAGGTTTTTAATGGACCAATTTCTAATAACAAAGATCTAGATCGGTTCATTTAGAGGTAATTACAGCTTAGAGGTTTCTGACGGCCAGGTAGGACCACCATATGCAATTGGGTTGATCTGCTATGTGTCAGCACTGTTTGGCACATTTCAGAGTTGGCATGTTTGGTCACCCAAGCTGAGATGCGGTATTGTTTGGGACTATCACTAAGGGGGCTTTTAGAATTGGGGACAGGGTACTTAGGATTGGGTATGCAGCTGAATGAAAAACATACTAGGTTAGTTTATGCTTATTTATTTTGCCAGTTCCTCTTTCCTATTTCCAGTGGAGGTCACTATTTTACTTAGTAGGCTCGATTTGGCCCAGTACCAGAGCTATGAAAACACCATCTGTTCAACTTTTTATGAAATAAGTGTTATTCATATTTCTAGTCTCCAATCTTCAAGTAACCATCAGCCCTCCTCTACAATATTTGATATCTTATGTACTATTATCCATATGGACAGATGTGAATATCTGTGTCCACATTGTTTTAGAGAGGACCTATGATATCTCCTGACATTTCTGCTTTAGCATATCCTTGTGTTCTGTGAACTAACAATTCTGGAACAATTCTGGTTCTTGCAGCCGCAGACACAGACATCTACTTCACTACCATGGCCGGCATCCTGGCGTCTTACTTCTGTGCTCAGCTCCCTCCTGCTTGCTTCCAGTCTTGAATGGTCTCTAAGGCCAGCGCACACCACCCATATTTTCCAGAACCAATGATCTGGAACCTTTGTATATTTAAAGGTTTTTTCTCGCTACAAAAAAATAAAATAAGCACTTTTGCAACTCTACCTAAGTCAGTATAGTAGATATGAGCTAAGCTGTGCATCTATAGCTATTTCTGAAGCAGCTGTGATTCTGTGATTGACATTTCATTCAGCCTGTTTGGACATGCACCCGGACGGGAAACGCCCCCTGCGCTGTGATTGGCTGTCTGCACTCTGTGCTTACTCCCCTCTGAGCTGTGGAAATTGAAAGTGTAACTAAGTGCCTCAGCTTCTCTATGCTCCTATCCCAGCTCTATGGAAAGGATCTGGGCAATTAGTGAGTGTCTAGCAGTTAGATTCACTCTCCCCTCATAACACAGCCTTACACACTGCTCTCTACCCATATAACACAGCCTTATAAAGTCTGCTCTACCTCCTGCCTGATAACAGGGGGGGAGGAGAGGGGTGGGCAACGTTTCTTTCTCATGTTTGTGTCATCAGTTCAGGCTGTATGTATGAATGCTTTCAGCAATGAAGATGTTCTGGTTACAAAGAGCCTGTGCAGCCTGGAGCTGACAGCTCTGCAGACAAGAGAAGCACGCAGGAGGATGCAGAGCTGTTATCTCCAGATATCCTTTCACTTCCATTGCACACACAGAATGATGATGTCACAGCTCTCCAGTGAGGGGAGACTTGCCTCCTGGGAGGAGATACAAGCCTACTGAGAGAAGAGACTCGCTCCTGGATTTGAAACTGAAACAGAAGCAGATCAAGTCTACGAGTAATGATAAAACCCCTTTAAGTGCTTCTCCCCCACTCCTCAGTGCCAAATTGTTGGTATATTTTTGGTGTCATTAGAGAGCGTTCTTGTACATCAATCCTGCTTCGGACCCTTGGCTATCACTATCCTGACTGCGATTAAAATCCAAATGCCCTGACCTTCTGCCTGTGTCCTGTTTATGAGTGTGCGCTGCCTTCCCTGATCTTCTGCTAATGATCCAACTATACCTTAGCCTTCTGTACAAACGCATGCACGTCAGCTGTCACTGCAAATGGGCATGGCAAGGATAGCAATCTGGGAATTTCCTTGCAGGGGTTGAGGGTGAAGACCAGGAGTCTCCTTAGACTCTGCTCTCCAGTATGGCCATACGCCAAATTCATGAATGACATGCTGGGGACATCTGTTTTATGCTGTTTCACAGTTATTCCTTTCAGAAATGTATTACTGAATCAGTCAGCTGGGTGTTACCATTCCAGTCTTCATAGAGCTATGTCCCCGCGCACACTGATTGGACAATGCCTGGTTGTGCATGAAGTACCCCCAGTTGGTGACACCCAGATGACAGATTGATAATGAATTTCTAGGAATAACAGAGGAACCATAAAACATAGAGATCTAAGGAAAGATGATCCAGAATTGATATTTCCTGGGGAATACTTGTATTTACCAAAACAAACATGTCAGGAATGACCACAAGTCCTCTTTAAAGGGAATCTGTCACAAATATTTTTTTCTACTAATTAAAACCAGATACTGATACATATTATTCTCTTCTTATCTGTTTTTATTTTCTGATTGTAGATTTCTCAATTCTGTTGTTGTATATGATTATGGGGACAGAATTCTTGCCTGCACTGCTTTAACAGCATTTAGAGAGATGCTTTACAGCAGCGTCATGGACATAGGAGCCTGTGAACAGGAGCAGTCCCATTGGGTTCTATAGGAGAGTTTTCTAGTCATGCTCTGTGACCTGGGAAGAAATCAATGTGCAGAGAGGGGGAGAGAGTGAACTGTGACATCTACTATTGTGACTGGTGGATCCCGAGTTATCTATATACATTGGTGTCACCTTTCCTTGTAATCCTGCTTGTACTGATAATGACTATTGAAAATCTCTCTCTACAGAAGTGTCAGACTATTATTAGGCCTAGTGGCCAGAGTGAAAACTGCAGAGCTTAAGAATTTTTTTAAATATTGAAAGTGATATGGAAAATTTTAAAAAAAGTAACCAATAATTATTAAAAAATGTGTTAACATAAAAACATGAGTTAAACAATAAGTCATTTTTGATGACACATTCCCTTTAAAGTAATTGTCTCAGAGTTTTCTTTAAACTGATTGCATTAAATGTTGTCAAATAAAAAAATTACATACCCTATCACTCAAGCACTCATGCTATGGTAGTATCCGCTGACATTCGCTAATACATCCATGAGGTGGTCATGTCTACATATGTGATGGCATCTCAGCATAAAATACAAATGGGCAAGGGCCACCATAGTGTTGGTACTAGAACATTTGGAAATTGGACTGGTGAGTAAACTCTTTTTTTATTATTATTGGTATTATAATTTAAATTTGTTATTTTTAACATATCATTTACTGCAGTAAGTTCAATTTGTAAAACTGTAGGACAACCCTTTTACTCTGATCTATCGTGAAAAAAAATACAAAATTGATCAGTGCCTCCAATGATGAGAGGTCCAAGCTCCGAGGGCTGTAAATGGGCAGTGTGCTGCTGTATTTTCTGTGTACTTGTATCTTTAAATTTAAAACATTTTGTAGAATAATCGATTTAGCCAGGATTCCGTGAGGCCGAGGTGAACTGGCCATAACCCTATCTCTGCTCAGTGTAAATGGGGCGATACTGAGCACAGGCTTCAAACCAAGTTGATATAGGTTTCCTCCCACACAATGTACTTTTAGTTTTATAGGCATTCTTTGAAATTGGTCCTAGTGCGTGTTTGAGATGGGGAAATTCTGAAACCCAGTGGGGACCAACAATGATGTGATTGCTGATGATCTCTCTACAGTGCTGCTGACTATATTTGTGCTATATAAGCATCAGGAAATAAATACATTAAATGGAGACTTGGGGGTATTTTCCTGTATTACATAGTCCCTTCTCTAAACACTGGTTTCCTCATAGCAGTTATCATCATGGTTACAACTATTCTAGATATTCATCATGGCCTGGTGTACAATGCCAAATGATAGACAACATTCTTGCATATTAAATGTTAAAATGTAAATCAGGGGTGTCAAACTCATTTTCACTAGAGGCCACCTCAGCATTACATGCCTTGGAGTATGGCTAGATGGCCTGGGTATGGCTGTCGGAGCTGTGCCACCACCTTTGAGTTGCTTAACAGAGCGGTGTGCATGCTGGAGCTCGGATTCCAAGATGGAAGCTGCTCCCTGTGCTAGCACTAAGCGCTGGCTACAACTTTCACGGAAAGTAGCGAGCCAATCAATCTGTGTTTGGACCTTGTCCATTCCCGCTTGCTGTGTCTAAGCTCTCATGGGTCACATAACACGGTATGGCTGGCTGTGTTTGGCGCACAGGCCTTAGAGGGGTTGTCTCACTACAGATTAGCTTCCAACATGTAGGGAATGTTAAATCAAGACTTTTTCCAAATACATTGCTCTTTTGATTTTTCCCTGAACAGAAGATAAAAGAGATTTTATTTACTCTGAGTGTACACAGGTTTCTCTGGGTTACCGACTTACTCCCCTTCTTTCTCTGCTCTTTGTCTGAGAGCAGGGAGTGATGTCACGACAGGTCGGAACACAGGATGCCGACAGCTTGAGAACAGAGCATGTTATCTCTGATAAATAAAGATCAATTACTTTTGATTGTTTACGTTGAGCTCTGTAGCCCTCTGCACTATAAATGACATCTCCTGCTCTTATGTCAGCGCAATTAGAAGAGCTTTGAATACAGAGCTGATATGCTAATCACTGCTATGGAACCACCCACAATCTGACCAGGAAGAGGGAGGAAGGGTGATTCTGTAGTTGCCTGTGAGAAACAGCAAGGTGAAACAACCTCTTTAAGTTTAACACATGATGTAAATGGTCCAGCTTGTAATGGGTGTCCTCGCGACCCATGCTTCGGGTCGCAGGCACACCCTCATCCCCGCTGCGCCTCCTGCGAGCGGCAGCGCGGCCCGGTCCCTGGGCTGTGGGCGGACTAGCAGCTCCATATCTTACTCACCGCACTCCTATTGTTTGCTGAGCACGCGCGCGATACTTTAGTTAAATTTAAAGGGACAGTGTGCCGGTGATTTGCTATAGCTGGACGCTGACTCCATTTAAGCCCTGCCCTTTCCTTGATTCTCTGCCAAATCGATAGTGCCCTAGCGCCTTGAGAGGAAGCGTTCCATTATCGTTATAGTTATTCTGTGTACTGTATTCTTAGCCTCCGTCCCTTGACTACGAACCTTTACAGCCTGTCCCGACCTTCCTGCCTGTCCCCGACTACGAACTTGCTTCACGATTTTGTACCACACTACACCTCAGCTGCCACTGCAAGCAAGTCACGTCAGGAATAGCGACCTGGTAGCAGCAAGTCCAACCTGCCTTGTGGTGGGCCCTGGTGAATACTAGACCTACTTAGACCCCGCTCCCTGGCGTGGCTAATACCACCGCTTCCGGTGGTCCAGAGGATCCACATCTCTGGTCTGCCATTTGGTAGGACCACTATTACACACCTCTGACTTGACCAACTGCACTGTCACTAGTTTGATCTATGCTTTCGTATAGTTAAATATACTAAAAATAATAAAATAGTTGTTATGATACAAACATCTAATTATTTTAACCTTAATTTTTGGAAAGAAATTATACAAGTAATTGGGACTTTACATGTGCATGAGGTTGTAAATGCAATAATTTCCCATGGCAGACATATCATACTGAATCACATGTGTCATGCAGCTCAATATTAATGGTAGGATCATATGACAGCACCTGCCAAACACAGCAATGCAGCAGGTGTTGTCGTGTAGTTTCTGGTAGACGTCTGTGATTATATACGATTCATGCATGACATTACTCTTAACTGTGATCTATAAAATATTTATGTCCTAAGGTACTTCATCAATTTGTTGCTACTTGGAACGCTCTAGGACAGCTCCAGGCTGCTATACTTACTTTGATTTGCTGTAAAAAAATATTAATACAGTGTAGTCAAAGGTCTTGAGCCCCACTGCAAAATCTGTAATAGCATACTAAATGGCATTTATAATACTGGTGTCTTTCTATGCGGTGGAGGGATCTTTAAGGCTGAGTTCACATAGCATATAGTGCCGTACTGTGCCCACCTCTGTACTCCTGCTTTATTACAAGAATGTGCTGGACAGCGCCTACTAAAGCGCTACGACCCGGCTCCCATTCACCTGTATACCCCTCATAGCTCTAATAATAATAGTCTTTATTTATAGAGCACCAACATATTTCGTGTTCAATATTCCAGCCATCAATGGTCCAGCAAGCCCCACTTGACGTCTTTTGAAAGCAGCCTTCAGGGAGATTTTGAGTTTCTCCAAAATTTGCATAACCCACACCTCCTGTTTTACATGACACACACCCTTTTACACAAATGAAAAAGCCACACCCCCTTTTCACCACTGTTAACATCTCTGGAGGAAAGCTGATTGGGGGATTTCTAAAAAAAGTAGGCGATGCCATATCAATCAGCTTTCCTCCAGAGCCAGTCTATCTGCAGCATGGCCACTCTTCACAAAGTAACTTAAAGACCCCTCTTCACAAAGTGACTCTTTACCCTGATATCTTTTACAAATTATTATTTTTTTCTTTTAAATGTGGAAATGGGTTTTGTGTTTGTTTTTAATGTATTATTATTTTTTATGTTTAAACATTTTTTAACATTTTTTTTTGTGTTTTTATTTACACATTTTCTTGTCCTACTATGGGACTACATTATGCGATAACTTGATCACTTTTTTTTTTACAACATTATACAGTATTGCTATGTATTATGTCTGTTGCAGGCAGCGAATTGGATCCTGTCTCTGGGCAGGCCTAATAGGTTTCATACATGGCAGACACATAGTTCTAGACCTCGGTGTTCACGGCAACAGCCAGCAACCTGCGATCACGTCTGCAGGGTGCTGATTGTTAGGCAGAGAAAGCCCCCTGGTTGCTATTGACCACAGCATCCCAGGGTCACTCGGGAGACTTGTCAACTCCTCCAGGAGCTCAGGAGGACTCTACTTTTACTGTGAGTCTTCTGGACGATCCAAGACAGTTGGCAATTATGAGATAAGTGCGCATAAGTGCATGGAGTGATGGGGATGTGGTTAATTGAAGGAAGGGGATGGTAGAAATAAAAAAGACTTTTTGGGGATCTTGGTAGGCCTGCCTAAGAAAATATACTTTTAGGGCATGCTTAACCTCTTCATGCATTTGGACATACCCATACATCCAAATAGTGTAAGGGGTGTATCGAGCAGGCACAAGCGCTGATCCCACTCCAAATATGACTGCTTTGATTGCAGCCTGCAACTGGTGCTAACAGCAGAGATCAGAGCGGGATCCGATCCCTGCTGTTTAACACTTTAGCTTCTACAGCGATCGCAGCTGCAGCACCTAAATGGATGTGAAACTGCTACATATCATTCTTGTATATGGCAGTAGAATAGTACTGCCGTATATAGGATAAGCAATTGTGCACCCTAGTGGTCAAGTATACTAAGGGGACTAATTGTTAAAGTAAACATAAAAGAAAAATGTTTAAAAAAAAAATAATTAAAAGCTCAAATCACCCCCTTTTGCCATTTTACAAATAAAAAAAATTAAGTTACACATAAATCGTATTGCCTCGTCCGTAAAAGTCTGAGCTATTAAAGTATAACATGATTTATCCCATATGGTGAATACCATGGAAGAAAAAAATTCTATATGACAAAATTGTGTTTTTTTTGTTTGTCACATTCCAAAAAAGTGTAAATGAAAAGTGATTATAAAGTGACATGTATACCCAAATGGCACCAATAAAATCCACACTACAGAATACAGATAACACATCATTTATACCAAAAAGTGAACTCCAATAAAAAAAAAAAAAACATGGAACAAATGCGTTTTATTCATTTTCCATCCTGCATAGAATATTTTTGGGGTTTCAAATACGTTAAAGGTTATGATCAATGGCACCATTAAAAAGTACATATTGTCTAGCAAAAAAAACAAGCCAACATATGGCTTTATACACCTCCTCCCATGACATCACTCCAGCCTTGCTACAAAACACCAGTGACTGTCTGTCCGCTGTCTCTGACATCATGTCCTCTCTCCATCTGAAACTAAACCTCACTAAAACCGAACTTCTTGTCTTTTCGCCATCTTGTAACCACCCCCCCCCCCCCCTGCTATTTCTGTTTCTGTATGTGGTACCACCATGTCTCCTAGGCAGCGGGCCGCTGTCTAGGGGTTTTATTGGATTCTGATCTGACCTTCTCCCCATATATCCAATCCCTTGCCCGCTCCTGTCACCTGCACCTCAAGAATATCTCCAAAATCCGTCCATTTCTCACTGTGGAAACGACTCAAACTCTCATTACTGCTCTTATTCTTTCTCGTCTTGACTACTGCAACTCCCTGCTTATCTGTCTCCCTCTCTGCAAACTCTCCCCTCTCCAATCTGTCCAGAATGCAGCAGCCAGGCTTGTCTTTCTCTCCAGCCGCTATACTGATGCCTCTACCCTGTGTCAGTCACTGCACTGGTTGCCCATCCAGTACAGGATACAGTATAAACTCAGCACTCTCATCCATAAAGCTCTCCACAGCGCTGCTCCTCCCTACATCTCCTCCTACGTCTCTGTCTACCACCCTACCCCACTCTCTCCGCTCTGCTGATAATCAGGTACACTTCATCAATCATCCGAACCTCCCATGCCGTCTCCAAGATTTCACACGTGCGGCACCAGTTCTCTGGAATATGCTACCGCAGGCGATCAGGCACAGTGACAAGCCTCGCTGTGTTAAGAGGGCCCTGAAAATACATCTTCTCGGTCTGGCCCACCCAGATCCCTAACGGCTATCACACACATCTGTCACTCCCTGCACTTGGGCACTCACAGGCACTTATCTGTATATAGATGTACAGTCTGGGTGGCAGGTTCATCCATTTTTCATGTAAACCACCCCCTATTTATGAAACATGGCCGGACCATTGTAAACTTGGCACTTCTTACCGTATGTTTCACCCATACACCCTAATAGATTGTAAGCTCTCACGAGCAGGGCCCTCACACCTTGTGTCTCATTTGTAAGTACTTTTAATGTGTAATGACTGTCTGTTTACCCTTGAATGTGTAAAGTGCTGCGGAATATGTTGGCGCTATAGAACTAACGATTATTATTATTATTATTATTATTTATAGGCATAAAAATAACAATGTTATGCCTCGTGAAAGTTGGGGGGGAAAAAAACAAAAATCCAAAAATAGCTGCGGCCGGTGGGGTTAAAACCATACCTCTTGGGACATAGTCTAATTGAATGGGTGGCACATTCAATAGAACGAGGGCAGCATGTGAGAAGTCTTGTAGGTGAGAGTGGGCAGTTTGGATGAGGGAGGAATTTAGTCTAAAATCATGGACAGAAGGTAGAGCCTGGGTGGAGTGGTACACATAGATGAGTGAGGAGATGAAGGAAGGTGTAGCACTGTGGAGAGCTTTAGGAGTGAGTGTGATTAGTTTAAGGTGTATATGCAGGGTGTGATTTGCACATAATTGCACTGAAGTACACCCTGCAAATATGGTAAAATCATTTACAGCGAAGCACTCATTGACTGCTGTGTAAAATCATCATTATTCAGATGATCATGATTTTACGATCGTATTTCTTGCCGCGCAATCTACTGTATACCTGAAGAAAGAAGTGACCTGTTATTTCTTTCATGCGCCTATGCGCCGGGAAATACAAAAGTATAGGAGGCAGAAAGCTGCCTCGGGCCATTGCATGTTTAAAGTAGCAGACTGGGGAGGGAAGAGTTTGGAGAATGCATTTGTCAGTGTAGGAACTCTCCACTAGGGTATGTGCAGACGGCGCCTTGGATACGTTTTTGCAATACATACATCCAAAAGCAGACCACAAACTGTGGTACGTATTTGGATACGTATTCTGGACTGCAAAAACGTATCCCTGTAGTTTCTATTACCTTTTCAATGTGTTAAATGGATCAAGAATTGACATGTCAATGCTTTGAACGCAATGCAAAAACTTGCATAAAACATATTACATTGAAATCAATGTATTCACACTTGAACATTGTTAATTATCTATCGGGGTCTGTTTTTTGTTACGTAAAACGTACCCAAATATGTATGCAAATGCCGTGTGAACATACCCATATACTAGTGCATCTCAAAAAATTAGAATATCACTGAAAAGCTAATTGATATCAATTTAAGTCAAATAGAGAAACTCATACATTGTATAGACTATTTACAGTATGAATTACAAGGTTTTATATAATTTATTGCTTCCTCTCCTCAAGGAGAGATTTTTCCCCTTTCAAAGCCACTTTTGCCTCTCACCCAGCCAACCAGTAAGTTCCATACTACACTGATGAGGGGCAAATACCCCAAAACAGCTGTCTGTAGTTGAATGTAACTGGTTTGGCTCAAATCCCTTTCACATTGCTAGGCTCCTGCGAGCTACATGTGAACTGAGGATAACTACATCCAGGGACGTAACCAGGATTTGTGGGGCCCCATAGCAAACTGAGATGGGGCCCCACCATCAATGATAATAAACCATAAAAGCAGCATAAATAGTAATAATTAACGGTACCGTACTTTTCGGACTATAAGGCGCACATAAAAGCCTATGATTTTCTCAGAAATTGAAAGTGCGCCTTAGGCCTCGTTCACACGGCTTATTTGTCCGTGGATTGGTGCCGTACTGCGCGCCGGATTTGCGCTGCAGTACGGCGCCAATCCGTCGGAGTAATTACGGTAATCCACTGCTCTCATAGAGAACAGTGGATTCCGTCGCTCCTCCCCGCTCGGCGAATCCGCCGCGGGGGAGAAGATGTGACATGCACATTATTTACGGCGCGTCCCGCCCCCGTCCCGCCCCTTATTCACGCCGGATTTGCAAGCGCAATCCGGCTCACAAATCCGCCGTGAATAAGCCGTGTGAACACGGCTTTATAGTCCGATGCGCCTTATATATGAATCAATTCTTCACTTGGGTTTTGTTCAGAACGTATTTACAGCTAATTTAGTGACACTTATTTGTAACTGATTTGTAACTGATTTTCGATCGTAAATCCGTTCTGAATTCAGTTACAAATCAGTTACAAATAAGTGTCACTAAGTGTGACACGTATTTCGCTATACGGTACGGAAATATGTACATGTATTGACTTTTGTTACAACTTTACAAGTTGAGAGTTATTGTGAAAGTGTTGAATGAAGCTTGGCTTGCGGCCTGAGCTTTGTTTCATTTAATGTGCCGCGCCTTATAATCCGGTGCGCTTTATATATGAACCAAGAAGACTTAACAGGCGCTCATTGATAATGCGCCTTATAATCCGGTACACCTTATAGTCCGAAAAATACGGTATCTATAATACTGTCATATCAGGGAACACAAATGGTTTTGCTAGGGAGCAGAAAGCCACCATCTAATTGTTCCCTACAGAAAGGAACAATGTTCTTGTACCTGAGTGCGGCCCCCTCAACCTCTGGGCCCCATAGCAGCCGCCATGTCTGCTATGGCTATAGTTACACCCATGACTACATCCAATAGAGGGTGCTGTGGAGCTCTCCAGCTCTTTTCCCATAAGCCATTGCTTTATGCAAAATAGTCAGTGAGGTCTGAATGTCAAGTAAAGCCTCACACCGACCAATTTATTGGTTCCTCTCCTCAAGGAGAGATTTTTCCCCTTTTGAAGGTTTTTTATAATACATTTTTGAGCCCTATAACAAATAGATAGTCCTGGAGAACACCTTTAATTTTCAATGATATTCTAATTTTTTGAGATGCACTAGTAGTTTCTAACTTCATTTACTACCATACAATTCTTGATACATAAGCCCTGATGTCCCTTATGCTTAACCTCCTCTACCCTATCCTCTCCTATACTGTTACCATTTACATCCACTGTAGAAATGGAGACCGGCAGCCATTGTCTCCTGCAGGGAGTGGAAATAATGGTAGGCTATGAAAATCCGTGGCCACCAGCACTTCTGGAATGTAGAAATTGGTCCCTGTGGTCTTCACGAAAGCCAACTTAGTCAGTGCAGGATGTTGATAAGCAAGCACTCCAACTGATTTGGGTGTTGCCTTTCAAGCTCTAGAGACTAGCAATATAATAATAATATAAAGGGATATTCTGTCGGAGTTTCCCTTCAGCCTCATCCTTGATTTATACAGCATGAACCTGCGTAAATTATCAGCTGGAAGTGTCTTTTGTACAATAAAAGGAATTGTAAACAATCTGTTATTGAACTCCGACTTAGACATAAGCTGAAGAGCGAACTGTCTGTCAGTGGCTGGATCCCCATGCAGCTGTGTGTGTGTGCTGTAGGATAAATTACAGGCAACTCAAGAGGCATAACTGTAGTGAGGGGATTTAGGTGCATTACTTGAGCTATGTAGAGAATGCTACAGTAACTGCAGGTCAGGCACCCTATGCTGTCAGATGAGAAGCAGTCATCATTTTTAAAGCCCTCCATCATTTCTCACAGAAGCTATCAATGAGGATCTGTAACTGTGTGCAAACACCATAGCACTTACATACAGTTCATGAGAAATTCCTGACTGCTCACAAAGCTGTACCAGGGAAGGGTGGACATGACACAGTAACCTCACCTAATACTTGGTGAACCTGCAATTATATATGCATTAAAGGGGTTTTCCACTTTTTATGGTTTTCATTTATCATGTATATAATAAGAAATCATATTTTCTAATACACATGTATTAAAAATTCTGCACTAATTCCTTTGTCATATCAACCAAGTAGACCTCTGTCTAGAAAAAAATTGTATAGCTCACAGTCCATGGCTCCCATTGACTAATTGTATGGACTTTTAAGGCAAAAAAATAACATACTGAAAAAAATCAAATATGAGGTATTAGTTGTTACTAGTTTAGTACGAAGCTCACAAACTTGCTGGTTTGGGAGCTATTTATATTTTTTTTCCCTAAAATTAAGGGAGCTTGGGGACAAGTATTTTGGGGCGGAAACCACCCTTTAATCGGGGGCCCAGCCCATTTGAAATTGTGGGTAACTTGGCGGGTAAACCCAAAAATGTCCCCATAGGTGATGGACAAAACATTTATCTTTTACAAATTTTTTATAAATTGGGCATGAAAAACATCTCTATGACAAAACACCTTGGGCAAAAAAAATAAGATATTGGCAGTATTGCTGTATAGCATCAAATTTTTAGGGGGTAAATGTTTCCCTTTTAGACTTATTGGAGCCGATCAGGCGAGATGGGGGGCCCATGCCGCCAGCAATGACCGCGTTTTCGGAGGATACGCCCTCTTTCTCAAGCATGCTTTAAGGGGGCCACCGTCCTCTTTATTCACTGTCCGTTCACACAGGTGTATATTTTATATTATCTATCAAAAAACGTATATTAACATCACTACTAAAAACAATATAAATACTGAAGTTAAGAACAAAAGAAGGTATAGGGAATACTAGGGATTAGTTACAAGAGCAACTAAATAAAAAGACTTTTTAAACCCCCTTTGGTGCAATTGTCCATTTTTGAAATCCAATACCCCCCCCCTCTGTAAAAACCTAGTTTATTTTGGCTTATATCAACATTCACTTGTTCAAGTCCCAAAAACCAAGTAAATAAACAGATATTATGTTGGTTTCTTTTAAAATTTTTCGCTACAGTTTCACCAAAATTTTGTGGGTGCGTCTGTTTTGTCTTTTTATTTCTAAAATTTCTAATAGATTTTATGTTCCCCTATCCTGATTTTCATGGGGGACTATCTGACCAATACCATTTGTACAGGGGACTTTTTTAACAGTAATTCATTGTTGCTGTGCAACAAAAGTATCCTTTCAATGGTAATCGACCCCTTTGTGGATTTTTTTAATTGTTGAACTTTGATAATAGCGGAACAGTTTTGGGCACATAGGCAGGATGTGTTCCATTGCGTTTAGTCCGGGGATTTTTTTGTTGGAATTTGCAGGCGCAGATTGAATGTAAAAGGTATTGCCTATTGTTTTCCCCACGTTTTATAAAAACCCCTGGTTTGCCCCTGAACAGATGCCCAAAACTTGGGTCAGATTGTAACAGGTGCCAATTACGATTAATGGCATTTTTTATATGTTAAATGCTTACATACGGGAAATAAAATTTAATCGGGGCTGATGTTTATTTTTTTTTTTTCCTTTGAAAAAAACTCTTCTCTTTTTTTTGCTCTGTTTTTCAAAAACCTATCTGTACTATTTTTTTCCTCATTATAACCTTTTTTCACGTTTTTTTTAACCCAAATTTCCCTGCATTTTTAAACATATATATAAATACTAAAAAAGCGACTGCCCTTATCATTTGTCCCCTTTTATCAATTTTGAAGGAGTATGAAAACTATCTATGAAGAAGTTATTACGTTTTTTTGGTTTAAAATTTATAGCATGTTTGAATGTATTGCTACTTGAATCCCTTATGTTTTAAAAGTCCAAATATTCTATTTCAGTTTCTGAAAGTTTTATACTAAATTTGACAGTGGTGATGAAGTTGGATACCCTACAAATTTATTTAGTTTATCTACTCCCCGTACATTTTAAAATGAGTCACGACTAACGCTGCCACAATTTTATATAGTGAGAATCAGAAAACATACTGATCATTTTTAAATTATCTGAAAAGGGTTTTGGGTGCACTAGGCGGAAGGCGGCCCATAATTAACCTTGGGTCTGTAAAAAATTTCATTTCCAAAACGAAAATAATTGGGCCGAAATTTTTTTAAAAAACAAAACGAATGAACACCTATTAATGTGAAGTGTATAAAAAACTACCTACGATCCCCCATTTAATAAAAAAAAGAGATCGATACATTTTTGGGGGGAAGCACTTACCAGATATTTTTGATCTAAATACAAAGAATTTCTAAAAGTAACCCATCCCCAGGGCCTATATCTATTTTGCCCAAAGTACACAAGGCCTAATGTCCCACCATGTGACCCATCGTGTCTGGCATGGGCTCCCCTTTTTGAGCCCCTGGGGGTTTACAAGAGGTTTTTTTACAGAAACATATAAAAAAGAACTTTCTGTCAACTGACACTACTCATTTTTTTAAAAAAAATTTAAAAGTGATGTGGTGATGTCACATTCATTTTACATTGACATTAATCACTTTAAAAACAAAAGTACCTTATGATCTGGGGCAAACAGGCAGTTAGAAACTCTGATGAAGATTAAATTTAACCAACAACATATAACCTTTTTTTATGCTTTTCGATTTGGGCGCTAAAAAAAATTTTTTTCGTTTTGGAAAAAGGAATATTTTTTACAACCAAGGCTTTTCTAGGGGTCGCCTTTGCGCCCAGTGCAGCCAAATTTTCAGATCAGATTTGAAACTGATAGTTGTTCTTCTGATTTTTACTCATATAAAATTGTGGCAGCGTTTAAGTCGATGACGTCATCTTAATGGGACGGGGGGGAATTTCAACTAAATGAATTTTTTGGGGGACTAATCTGTCATCCCTGATAAAATTTGTTAAACTTCAGAAACTGAAATAGAAATTTGGACTTTAAATCATAAGGGATTCAAGTAGCAAAACATTCCAAACGATGCTATATTCTAAACCAAAAGAACGTAAAAACATTCTTCATGAAAAGTTTTTTACTCCTTTAATATTTTTTGGGATACCAAAAACCAAAATGATAAAGGCACTCCATTTTTTCAGATATTTATAATATGATTTTAAAAAACAGGGAATTTGGGTTTAAAAAAAAAAGTGAAAAAGGTTATAATGAGGGAAAAACTATACAGATAGGTTTAAAACAAGCAAAAAATAGAGAAAGTTTTTTTCAAAGAAAACAAAAAATAAACACACCCAGAAAATTTTTTTTTGCCTTTTCTTATGCAATTTCATCTGATTGTTTTATTTTTGCAGTCCCCCGTATGTGTTTACTGTGGGTTTGTGCATGCTGGTTTAAACTATATCTAGAGCATTTGCTCATTAATGACCACACCTGCTATTCTTTGCCATGTAGCACATGGCCCAAAATGCCGCTACTGGGGTTTAGTTATCTTTCCACCATTGAGATAATTGTTTTGTAGTTTTTTTTTAAATTAAAACAAAGGGAGAAAGATTAGTCCCAGAGAATAATGTGTGGTGCTTCCCCCGAACACCCACAGACATAAGGGATGGTATATTGGGGAAGTTCTGTCCCCAATAGACATTTTTACTTAGATACCAGGGGGCACATACCTGTTGTGGGCAATTATAAACCTGTGGAGGTATAATACTGAAGAGGGTTTTGCTTCTTAATTTTAAATGTTACCTAGATACCAGGGTCAGTACTGGTGCTAGGTAAAGGGGTGACTCATTTTTACTCCCCTTATTTTTTTCCCTGGCCCATTAGAGGGGCCCCTTCATTGGTTAAACAGGGCAAATAAAGAGGCCCGGGCCCATAACAAACTTTTGGACCCCCCCACCCCCTCCTCCCCAACCACGAACATTTACCGGGACCTCTTAAGTCATGCAGTTACTAGATAATACAAGGAGTCATTACCTCACCATAGATATCACCATCATACTGCTACCAAAGAAATCCACTATACCCAGATCAACATTATGAATAACACTACTACATATGGAACAGATTATACCGCCAGAACATGACCACAAGTTATCACCACATAGTGACTGAATAATACCCCTACACTATTACTGAATAAAGATCAATATTCGCACCATATAGTGGTATATACCAGTGTAGACATGTGCCCTTCAAACTGTATATTACCTCCATATAGTGACCATATAATTGTGGACACCAGTGTACACAGACTCCGCAGACCGTATATTACCTCCATACAGTGACCATATAGTGGTATATATCAGTGTACACAGCTTCTGCAGACGTATAAATGATTACAGTGCAGTTACATCTTATGACTCACAGGTGACATTTCTCTGATGAGTCGTTGACTTTCCCTTTTGTTCTGCATCCGGTCCAGACTGCCATGATGACTTCTCCCGGCCACCACTTGTCCCTGCAGATTTAGACACAAATATCTTAGAATCCTCACTTTTCCAGAACCTCACTCCCTGCCCCCCACCACTGTACAAACTTCCCAGGGGTGGGAGAGTGGGTACAGGCCACAGATTAGAGGCCCAGTCTCCTAGAGGGGAGGACCAGAGGATTCAACCCCATATAGGTAGGCAAGTAGGGTTTAGGTAGCTATAGGGGGGCCAAATAGGTAGGCAGAGTTTAGGTGGGTTATAGGGGCCATATAGGTAGGCAGGATTTAGGTAGCTTTAGGGGCCCCATATAGGTAGGCAGGCAGGCTTTAGGGGGGCTATAGAGGCTAAATAAGCAGGCAGGCTTTAGGAGCTAGATAGGCAGGCAGGCTTTAGGGGGCTATAGGGGCTACATAGGCAGGTAGGCTTTAGGGGGCTATATAGGCAGGCAGGCTTTAGGGGCTGGACATATAGGCAGGCAAGCTTTAGGGAGCTCTAGGGGCTAGATTGGCAGGCAGGCTATAGGGGTCTTTAGGAGGCTATATAGGCAGGCTATGGGTGGCTCTAGGCTATATAGGCAGGCTATAGGGAGCTTTAGGCTATATAGGCAGGCAGGCTATAGGGGCTAGATAAGCAGGCTATAGGGGGCTTTAAGAGGCTATATAGGCAGGAATGCTTTAGGGGGCTATAGGGACTATATAGGCAGGCTTTAGGGAGCTATAGGGCTAGATAGGCAGGCAGACTATAGGGGCTTAAGGCTATGTAGGCAGGCTATAGGGGGCTTTAGGCTATATAGGCCTACTATAGGGGGCTTTAGGCAATATAGGCAGGCTATAGGGGGCTTTTGGAGGCTATATAGGCAGGCAGGCTATAGGGGGCTTTAGGCTATATAGGCAGGCAGGCTATAGGGGCTAGATAGGCAGGCTAGAGGGGGCTTTAGGAGGTTATATAGGCAGGCAAGCTATAGGGCGCTGTAGGCTATATAGACAGGCTACAGGGGGCTCTAGGCTATATATGCAGGCTATAGGGAGCTATAGGGGCTAGATAATCAGGCTATAGGGGTTTTTAGGAGGCTATATACTGTAGACAGGCAGGCTATAGGAGGTTATAGGCTATAAAGGCAGGCTATAGAGGCTAGATAGGCAGGCTACAGGGCGGTTCTAGGCTATATAGGCAGGCAGGCTTTAGGGGCTAGATAGGCAGACAGGCTATAGGAGGCTACAGGGGCTAGATAGGCAGGCAGTGGCGTTAAAATAAGAAATAGCTTACTTACCTCGGTCCACACTCCCTCGATGTGATGCGCTCCAGCCTCTGTGCTCGGCGTGGGCAGCGCGGTGACGTCACCGCGCCGCCCACGTGATCACTGAGAGCCGGCAGAGGAAGTAGCAGAGCGGAGCTCCGTTCTGCTACCACGGGGCAGCGCTGCCTTGAATGCTCAGGCGTTCAGAGGTAGCATGTGCCGGGCTCCGCAGCTCCGCGCCCGCCGCAGTGAACTGTTATGTTCACTGCGGTGGGCACATGAGCGGCATTACCGGGGGAGCAGACGTAGTAGCAGCTGCCCTACATCTGCTACCCCGTTAGTAGTTATGCCCCTGGGTATGAGAAAGATACAGGTGTATAATTTTTAATTAATCTGTATTAGAAAATGGTATGATTTCCTATTATATACATTCTAAATAATAAAAGGTGGACCACCCCCTTTAAGAGGGTTTTACCACAAAGGCATTTCATGTCTGGTTTATCCTACTTCAGCTCTCAGTGTACTTAAAAGGGGGGCAAGTGATTTGGTTAAACTGCATAACACATGACCCAACAGGCTGAAATTACCATGCCTTTCTTCAGTGTGCTCACTCTAGTCAAACAATTTTTTTTGTGCTAATGCACATACCAGATTGAGGTTTCTTTTTTCTTTTTATTTATTTGAACTGTTTGACTAATTACTAAGATTTTCAGAGGACAGAAGTAGAATGACAGCACCTGGGGTTGAACACTTGCTCAGCAGTGAGTGTGTGTGATTACTGGGCAGGGAATAGACTGACAGTAGCTGCCTGAGAAGAGAGGTGATGTCTGAGCATGTGCCGCCAGGACTTAGGAGCTCTCGTCACTGGTCGGATCCCTTGAGATGAGCTGTACACAATAGATCACTAAGGTAGCAGCAAACACAAAAATGCTACAGAATTTTTAATAATGATGAATGGTGAAAATGTTTATTATTTAATTTGCAAGCTTCGCACATCAATTTTACTTTGTGGCAAAACCCCTTTAAGGAATATACCACAATTATTCATATTAAATCAGTGATGAACACAGAGCAAACACCACCACTTTGGTCCTTGTTCACAGCTCAATGGCTGACCTAAACTGGGCCCAGAAGCAGGCATCTCTAGCCTTAGATGCTCCTGGGACAAAATGCTGACAGGTGAAGCTGATTGCTGAATAGCAACTCAAAGATCCCACAGCTAAGGGAACACTTAAATGATACAAACTTCACATTAGCTTGGTACCAGTTCACACCAGTATGCAGAAAAACCACAGTATAATGCATGGAGAGACTGCAGAAATGCAAAAAATACCCATTAAACAACCACTCACACATCCTCAGGGCATGAGGGGGGTGGCTGCCGGTATTACAATTGCATATAGATAAAGCAATACATAAGGGTGCAAACGTGTGGTGCACAGCCTCTTAGTGACGCTCATACTAACAGATTAGGTGGGCTGCCCAGCACTTCTGGGTATCCAACACAAAGCATAGTCACCCTTAGCTCCCTAGCACTGTTGGGCAGGTAAAAAATGTCATACTGCAAAAATGTTAAATATGAGGTATTAGTTGGTACCGGGGCCCCAAATACGCAAGCTCACAACCGGCATTAACCGTTCTCATGTCTTGCCCCTACACTAATAATTTACAAAAAAAACACACAAAAAATAGGACATTACTTACTTAGAAAATACCACCATTTGGGCCTTGTTCACAGCTCAATGGCTGGACTAAACTGGGAAGCAGGCATCTCTAGCCTTATATGCTCCTGGGAAAAAAAAGCTGACAGGTGCTGTTAGTATGGGCGTCACTAAGAGGCTGTAAGCCAGCATGGTGCACTGCACGTTTGCACCCTTATGTATTCCTTTATCTATATGCAATTGTAATACCGGCAGCCACCCCCCTCATGCCCTGAGGATGTGTGAGTGCCCAAAATGGTGGTGTTTTCTAAGTAAGTAATGTCCTATTTTTTGTGCGTTTTTATGAACACAGAGCACCCAGCATTCTTCATGAAAGCTTATGGGTCATGACCATAAGTATATATTAGAGAAGTGTAGATTCAATATAATAGAGAAGAGGTTTTCTGTAAAACCCTTTGCCCACCACACTTCAAGACTGCTTAGGATTAAGGGAATTGTCTTATTAAGAAATACAGAATATTGACTTTATAAAGGGGTCCCCCTTCTGTAAGTCAGAGTGGAGATCTTTTGCAAACTCGTGGCTCAAACTCTACTGAACGCAATCCACCCCTGGAATATGTAGACAGTGATTCAGATGTATATCTGGTAAATAGGGGGAAGTATTGACCAGCCAGAAATTCTGTATTAATATTAAAAGGGGCTGTCATGGGCTTTTCCCTGATAATAATCATAACAATAAAAGACATTATATAAAAGTTGTGATCAATCACTGTACAGATTAGTCTGCTGGATCAGTTATGGTCCTGACATTTATACATTATATGTTTTGTTTTCCCCAAAACTTTCATTTCTTTCTTTTTTTAAATAAATTCAATGAAAATGTTAGTAATATATCCAGTTATTCGGTATTCTATGAATAAGTGCTGTATACATTTTGTTAGTGCCCATGGTTCTAGTGCATTAAATGTACCACACTTCTGTATCTTTGGTACTAATGTCTCTGAATAATTTATTAACCATTATGTGGAACACATTTCTCTTCATGTGTTAAGCCTAGTTAAAGTGATTGATTAATGTCAATATAGAAAATGGTTGAATGTTTAATGTATATACATGGTCACTATGTAATGAGTTACATGAATTTGTTATATATAGCACATTGTGCATCAATTTGTCACCATTTAAAGATATCTGCTTGTTGTCAGTAAATAAATTCATGCGTTCTTTAAATTCAGATGTGAAATATCTGACCTAATCTTGAACAATTGCTACAACCATATTAAAGAGTGTTCTCATTTCCTTATTTTGAGGACTGCGGCCGGCTTGTGGCTTTCTACGAGCCAACCACATTTAGAACTGCCATAGAAATGAATGGGGAGAACTGCACAAATGCACATAGGAGGAGTACAGCATATTGGCATGCAGAAGATCCAAAGTGTATTACAGTATTGACAAAAATTCATAGAAAACTGGGACATTATTAACCTGAAATCACAGAAAATGGCCATACTCACTGCACAGTGGCAGGTAAGAAATCCATTCATAGTCAGAGGCTGTAAATACCCCAGTTGCACAGTTACAGATTACTAATGAACAATTGCTCACACACTTTACCATGAAGAGGGCAATTGCTTAGTACATAACTGCACATAAGATAAGATCAGTTCACACCAGTATTAAGAGAAATCACAGTACCATACAGAGGAGATCAAGTGCAAAATTACTGATAAACAACCACTCACAAATCTACAATCCATGAGGAGGGCATTAAAGCACATTGGATAAGAACCAGTTCACATGAGTATGCAGAAAACCCCCTTCACTTTGCCTTTCTTCTCAATCCACATGTAAGGATAACAGTATGAACTAGGCAGACTTTTTGGGCGACATGTCTGAAAAGTGGCGTATCCATGCCAGTTTTAGGCGCATTTAATTAGTGTAAAGTGCGCCTGAAAGTCCGATACTTTCTAAAAACTGGCGTCCAGTATATCTTAATGCGCCTAAAAAGGCGCATTGCACCAAAAAAGGTGCATTGTGCAACTCGCTGCACATAGCATATCATTGGTAGAATAAGCAATGCGCCTATCGTGGCACATTGCCCAACGGAGGCGCATAACATATGTAATGCGCCTCAATAGGCGCATTGCGCAACGGGGGCGCACAGTGAACCATATTTAGGCGCATTACAAAGTGTCGTGCCGGCGTATAATGCGCCTAGTTTTGGTGCACGACAGTTCATTTACAACAAAAATATGGTGTCAGAAGAGGTTTTGGTGCAAAATAGACTAAAAAAAACTGGCGTTGACGTGTTGGGACATGTCGTACTTTATCTTTTGGTAGTTTTATAGTTTTACTATATAAAGTTTAATTTTTTCTCCATTTAAAATAAAGAAAACATATATTCCCTTTATCTCCGATACAGCGCTGCACTGTTCTCATTCTCCCCAGTCTTCCGTTTGCTTCTTCTGAACGGGGACATCACCGCTGCATTCACTGATTGGCAGCAGTAATCATGTGCCACTGCCTGGAAGTGAGCTGTCTAAAATGATGAATACGGGCAGTGGCATGTGACCGCTGCAGCCAATTAGAGGCTTGACTCATTATTTTTTATGGCATTTTTATCATAGGTCTTTTTGAAAAATTTTGGGAATATAAGTTACTAGCATCAAAAGTGCAAGGTGGATTTGCACTGAATAAATATTGACTTTTTGTGCGCAGTCATGTGCAGAAATATAAAGTTGAATTTTTTTTATGTAAAATGGAAATTATACATCTATTTTTATTTCCTAGATTTATAATGAAGCCAATAACTACATAGTGAGAGGGCTGAAAAAAGACCAAAGTCCATCAAGTTATGGTTATAATGATAAGCAAAAACTAGTAAGAACCATTGTAACTCAGCGGTAGAAGCCATATTTCCAGATGGAACCAATATTCATCGGTTGGTAGCCATAACCCAAATAGTTGTACGTACAGTGGTGAGGTCTTTGTAACCAATGTTCATCCGCCATATCTCTTGTACAATTCCTATTAATCTGTGATATTATAAATGTTGGTTCCATTCATAAACTGGGCTCTCTACTAATGTTGGTCCCTTTAGTTTCAGGATCACTGTAGTGTTCATTGCAGTCTGCAGTTCATAAACCACTGAAAAGTAACCAGTATCTAGGCTTTCCTTATGCACACACAGGCACAGGCACCAATTGGCCTACAGGGGAACAGGGAAAACCCCAGTGGGCTCTTGGACATGGCAGACCTGGATTTTTTTTTAAACTTCATATATATCCTTGGGAGAGGCAGAAAAGCAGAGGAATAAAATGCAAAAAGCAAGAGGCGGAGTATAAGAAGCAGGTACAGTAGCTATAGGGTGGGCTCCCAGAATCAACTCCACATTTGGGTCCCAAAATCAACTCCACGTCTGGGCCCCAGAATTAACTCCACTCATGGGCCCCCAGAATGAAATTCCGCTGGTGGAGCCTAGGCACCCCAGTCCGACACTGCATGAGCAGAACCTTTGGTACCAGATACAAGACCAAAACATTTTGTAATGATTAAGCTTAGGAATCATGTTATTTGATGTTTGTTCAAGGGGTGGGAGAAAGTGCTAGTCCTAAAACATGTAACACTGTTGTATCCATCAGGTCGTGCACACATTACATGGCAACTTATTTTCACATTTCATTCTCATGAATTAACTACCTCTCCACACCAAAGGTCTCCAGCTCTTTCAAGGGCTCGCTTGGGTTTCACATCAAGGGAGGGAGAGGGGGAGCTCATGAGATGTGACGAAGAACAGGAATATATACGGCCTCCGAGCCCTTCTGTAATAAATGCCTTGCATTTCCTTGCAGATATTATTTATTAGGGGCTACTCAATCCGCAGCGCAAGGATAATTTAAATGCTGCGAATCCCTTTGGCCTGTTGGACCAAGGGATAGGGGATTCTCAAAACGCGCAGGGCCTGACGCCGCTCTAAAACTTACCATGACTGTCTTAGCTCAGTTGAGGACAGACCATAAAGCTGTCATAATGGCTTTAAATCACAGCAAGCCTATCACACTGGATATCAGTGGGACATCTCGCTTCCACGCGTTCTACAGTGTGTTTTTTTCTTCTTTGCTTTCTATAGAAATCTCAAATATCAGCGTAAAGCATAGAGCTAAACATGATATTCTGTGCTTTAGTCGGGTTTATAGCTATTAGTTTCACTAAATAACTTGTTAAATGTTTAAGAAAATAATTCTGTCTTAAATGACTGTAAATGATAAATTTCACTCACAAGATGCAGTTTTTGATGATTTTTTTTTCCTGTATATTTTAACATTCGAACCTATTCCTGGTTTTGACATAAAAAAAAATATTAATGATAAATTGCACCAAAATGCTTTATGTGTAACTGGCTACTAAAAAAACCCACACTGGGGCAGATTTTAACTTTGGTGCATTTTTGGCACAATTTGGTCCATCTCATTTGTAGACACGATGAACTTTTGTTGTAGATATTTTTTTTTATAACTGTATATTTTTATTTTTCAAAATGTTTCCAAAATATCAAAAGACAACATAGCATATATAGAACAAGAGGCCTTAGAAGAAAGATGGCATGTTCCACATTTTGCAATGGACAATTAAATCAAAATACAGATTCTAAAAATATAGAAAAAAAACTATGATAATACTGTCCACAAGGATGGCCCAAAAAACATTAAGTCCAAATAGTAGGAACTTTCACAACATATAACACTATACAGAGACAATGGGGTAAGGGGAACACATATAGTGGGTGCAGGAATCCAAGTATAAAACTGAAAATCACTGCCATAGTGAGGAATCAAAGATTGTTGGTTATCGCATACATTTCCCAAGGGGACCACACTAGATATTTTTTATGTATCACTTCAACAAGGAGATGTGGCTTTGTGTGAAAGGGGTGTGCCCTAAACTTGACAACGTGCTAAAAATTTGAGAAAAAATAATAGAAAACCAAAAAAGGGAACCAGTAGTTAGTATAAAAAGTCAGACAGTTATAGGGATGCTCTAAATGTTATCAAACAGCATAAGACACTATGAAAAAATAGGGAATTCTTAGGCCGGGTTCACATGGTGTATTGCGGCACATAATTTTAACAGCACAAACGAAGCGTAATTGCACGAAGCACATCTGTGCCTCCTATACTATACGACGTGCCGATGCGTATACGCCTGAAAATAAGTAACGTCACTTCTTTTCAGACGTAAGCTAAAAAACAATCAGCAAATATTGAGCATGTGATTAAAGATTTTTTTTTGTGACTGACAGTTTTTTACAGTAATCTCTATGACAACTGTACTGTACATTGTTTGGGTCGCATTTTTGCAAAATTACCCCCGAAATAAGCACAAAAATACAGCCAAAAAGACGCAGTGTAAACACCCCCTTAGACTGCCTATTCTTAATCCTTTCCCGCCACAGCCTATTTTTTCTTGTCCCGTTCATTTTTCCCTCCCCGCCTTCCAAGAGAGAGAACTTTATTATTTTACAATCTACATAGACATATGAAGGCTTTTATTTTGTGGGACAAGATGTACTTTCTAATGGTGATATTGACTAGAACATTGAATGGGGGGTGAAAGGTGAAAAAAAAAGACATACTTGCACCACGTGTGCTGGGGTTTTGTTTTTATGGCGTTCACTCTTCAATATAAATGATATGTTGTCTGTATTCTGCAGGTTGATACAATTCTGACAATACCAAAAATATAGGGTTTTCTATGTTTTAGTATCGTAAAAAAAATTCCAAACATTTTCTATTTTTTACATTTTCTCTGTGTCACCATTTTCTGCGACCAATAACTTTTTTGGATTGCTACCTATGGACCTGAGTGAGGGGGCATTTTTTGTACTTTTTATTGGTACCATATAGGTCTACATGTGGCTTTTGTTATTACTTTTCTTCCAGTTTTTAGGAGACGTGAAAAGACCGAAAAAAACATAATTTTACGTCTAAGGACTTCAGCATACAAAATAAATTATGTTATATTTTAATAGATCAGACTTTTACAGAGGCGGGCATACCAATTATGTGTAACTTTTTTATTTATTTTTATTTGTACAATGGCAACAGCAGGGTGATTTGAACTTTTAAAATCTTTTTATTTTTTATGCTTTAAAATCTTTCCTTTTTTTCACAATAATATAGACTCCCCTTAGGGACCACTAGGGTTCTTGATCATTAGTACATCCTTTTGCATTGTATAAACAATGCACAGGGTGTCCATAGATGGTGGTTCTAGCACTTCCTGCCTGGGGCAGGAAGTGTTAGAATTGCAGATATGGCGGCGATGGAAGCCTTCAGCTGGCATGTTAGACGATCTGCACCCTGCGTTTTTGCTGGCACTGTTTCTCATTCATTTAGATGCTGCAGCGTCTAAATAGTTTTACGGCAAGGACTGGAGTCAACTCCATTCCCTGCTGTTACCAGCGGGTGTCAGATGCAGTTGGCACTTGATGCTTATGTTGCAGGATTGCAGAATAATCCCACAACTTAGACCCTTAGGGCTCATCCCCACAGCACAGGACAAATACCGGTCTGTTTCTCTGACCGGTATTTGTCCAGTTTGTGTGCGATTAGCGGAGAAAAGCCCTCCCCCTTCACATTGAGATGTTCATAAACCATCCGAAAACCGGACAGAAGAATGAACATCAACAATGTTTTTCGGGCGGTAAAACCCGTGCTGTGGGGACTGCTGAATGGGTTTTCCATAGACCCCCATTTAAAAGTATGCGGTCGGTTTTTCAGATGGTTTGCAAAAGCACAAACCATGTGAAAAACCGGCCGCAAACCGGTGCAGTGGCGACAAGCCCTTACCGACACCATAACAGACTCTTTCTTTAAAGGATGGTAAGCTGTTAAAGGGGTTGTTCCCATCATTTTTAAAAAAACTAATTATTACCATTATAGGATTCATTTATAAATATATATATATATATATATATATATATATATAATCTATATATATATAATTACTTATATTACATCTTTTCCAGTGCTGCACTGTTGCATCTGCTGCCAGTCTTCTGTATTCTTCTTTCTTCTCTGGACGTGAACATCACATCACATCACATTGAAGTCAGGCAGTGGCTGATTGGCTGCAGCAGTGATATTCCTGTCCAGAAGAAGAAAGAAGAAAACAGAAGACTGGTGGCAGGTGAGGTGCTGGAATGGTGGTGAGGGGTAAAGTGAGTATAATTTTTATTTTATTTTAAATAGACCCTACTATAGTAGTAAAAAAAAAATAAGGTGAAATATGGTAAAAATCATTTACAAGTCCAGCACTCATTGAGTGCTGTGTAAAATCATCATTGTCGAAGTTCAGACAATGATGATTTTACAATCGTATTTCTCAGCACATAATGTCACCTCTTTCAAGCACTATGGTGCTGAGAATTACTAACGTATAGGAGGCAGAAATCTACTTTGGGCCATTGTGTGTTGAAAGTATGTGTTTGCAAGTGCGTACTCTCAACAGCTACCGAAGGTGTCTTGCTGGGTGTACCAGTGCGCGGCGCACCACGCTGTTTGAACATACCCTAAATGGCTAGCTCCGCATCGTCTGCTCGTGCTCTCATCAGCCACTGATGCAGACGTCACGTGTCTTTTCCTGATGTCACCATTTGAAACGTTCACTTCTGCAACCAGTCAGTGGCCGATGAGCGCATGAGCAGACAGCCGAGAGCCAGGAGTAAACAAATGACCCAGCCAGAGCAGTGACACAGGCAGCGTTGTAATGGACAAGAGTGGGGAGCTAAGTATGACTTTTTATTTTCTTGCCATTAAAATATTGACCTTGGCAACACTAAAGGCCACATGTAAGAAACTGTCTAGGTGTAAGACCTTCTTTGTTGCCCATAGCAACCAATCAGAGCTTCATTTCTTATAGTGCTCTGAAGAAAATGAATGGGGAGCTGTAATTAGTTGCTAAGGGCAATAAAGAAAGTCTCAGACCTAAACAGTTTTCATATATGAGACCCTAAAGACGACATTTCCCAACCCGCCAACATCTGTTTTCTAGTCTATATTGCGATACAACCGCTTTTGACGCCATATTTTGGATGTAAATGAACTGTTGAACACCAAAACTAGGTGCATTATATGCCGGCACCGACACATTGTAATGCGCCTAAAAATTATGCATAACAAAAGGCGCATTTCACATTTTACAAGTATGTGTTAGGCGGATTTCATATACCTGTAATAATGTGCTAAACGCCGCAATATCGCCGCATTTCATTATGTAGGCGCACAACGCATCATTTTTAGGCGCATTATGTTTACTATGCAAGGTATACCTGACGCCAGATTTTTGATAGTCGGGCTTTCTGGCGCACTTTACACTTATTTAATGCGTCTAAATACTGACGTAGCACCGCCAATTTTTGGACATCACGCCCTAAGTCTTGTAGCCAAAACAAATAAAATGCAGTTGTTTTCATTTTCTTTATCTTTTGGGTCAAGCAAAGAAAAATGTTAGATAGATACAGATATAACAACCACTACAAAATTTTATAGCACTGCTCTAAAATTCAAAAATGAGCCATAAAAAGTGATAAATTGACTACTGACTGTTAAACTCACCCAAGAATTACGATGAAGGTGTACTATAGTAATGAAATTTCCATAATTTGCTTAAAGATGACCTGAAAATAGATATGGCTAAATATCAATCCCATTTGTAGAAAACCATTACTCTATTAGGATTGCAAATGTGCACTTAAATGCCACACTGAACCCCATGTGACCATTAGTGTTCTCTACAATGACCACACCGATATTCACACTGCAGGACCAGGTTTGGAACTTTTGTTGCCCTCAAAGCAAATACAATTTTGTTCTAACAGTCGAAGTCCAATCTATTTAGAAGTTTTATACAAGAATATATATACACTAGTCAAAAAATTAAGGATATTTGGCTTTTGGTCAAAATTTGAGGATTAATATAACATTTCTTGATTTTTTTTTTAAATGCACTAAATGAAACCATCTCTTAACTTTAGACTACACACGTCCAACTGTTCAGTGTTTCAGTATTTTTTGCACCCTCCTGATCTCTAACAAGGAGCCTAATGGCAGAGTTCACAACAGGGGTTTGATCCCTGAATCGTCCAATAAATGTAGGGGATCAAATTGAATTGAGATTTAAACAGTCCTCCTCATCGTGCTGGAGAAAGAGTGTGCACTCCTTAAAACCAGAGTCTTCCTTTATTAATTGTATAATCATGCTGTTCACATTTCATGAGACCAAGACAACACCTTACAATTGATCAACAGTATCTCGCCATTGTGAGGCTTTTAGCAGGATGCTCTGAGACGGATGTGGCCACTGAGCATAGAGTGAATGGACTTTCATCACTGAACAGCAGTGAGGACCACTGGTTCCTTGTCCAGCATAGATTCTCCCTTTCTCTCCAAGACAAAGATGTTTCTGCCTAGTGGTGTGGTCATCTAGCACGCGGACCAAGCTGGTGTAAATGGTTACAAATGGTCTGACATGACACTTGGGTGCCTTTCACCTCCCTTATACATGCCTGAAGTTGTGTTGCATTCATCATCCGGTTCTGCAGGACATTGTTTACACTGAAGTGGTCATCAGTGTGTTATAAATTTCACAGAACAGAGACGTGCACCCTGGCACACAGCAGAGGAGCTCAGGGAAGCAGGAGCGGGAAGAGGTAAGTAAGAATCAGCGGGAACTGGGGAACATGAGTGCGTGGGGCCGCGGAGCGACTTGTGGCAGTGCTCCATCCCCCACATAGACCTTCCCCTCTTTTTGGCCTGGCAGCATTTTGCAACAAGACCAGGGGCCTGAAGATTGCTTTCTGTCTTCCAGGAGTGCTCCTCAGGCCTGAATCCCTTCGAGTCGACAAGATAGTACTGCTTCCCCCCTGATGAACTTCTCAGCCAGAACCTTCTCAGCTTCAGGAGAAGGGGTCACAGTCCTTTGGGAGAAGCGGTTGAGGACTAGTGGTTTTAGGAGGGAGACATGGAATGAGTTCAGGAAGTGCATAGATGGAGGGAGGCGGAGCTTAAGGACCCAGCTTAAGGCTGGGGATTTTCAAACGTTTGTACTTCGCTGACAGTCAGAATTTATCTCCCAGTTTTAAGATCGGCAGAGGTCTTCATTTTTTTTGTTGGCCTGGTTCTTGGTGCGTGTGGATGTTTATAGTAAGGACCGTTGGGTCTCATGCCAGATGGCCATAAAATGCCGGATTTGAGAATCCACAGTGGGGACATTGGATGAGGCTGACAGGAAGAGGTGGATGAAGATTCTGATCATAGACTATAAAGAACTTAGATACTCTAGCAGAGTCTGAATCCAGATGATTATAAGAAATTTCAGCAAGGAAAGAGTTTTACAGTTAATCATCCTTGGTGGCCGATATCTCACTATTAGGCAAACATTCAACTTACATCCGCATAGTTAGACATCTCCATCTTGGAGAAAGCGAGATTGACAGGCGGGCAGCAAGTGCAGCGCACGACGTTTCGAGGGAATCCCTCACCCTTCCTCAAACACGCACAGGTAACCTACAGCCACGTATTCATAGTGTATAGCAATGTTAAAAACAAAGCATACAAAACAAGCACCTAACGCAGTATTCAACCATTCTATTCAAACAAGGAGGCACGATGGAATCATGTTATGAGTACTCATGCTCCAGCTGGCATGAATGAGAATTTGAGTCTTAAAGGGGTTTTGCCACGATGTAATGTTGACGTGGGATCCTCCAAAATGGGTATTTAATCACTTTTCTAAATATATGTGATTACAAAAATTGCAGCCTGAGAGAGCTACAGGCTGCCTTACCTGATCTTAGTTACTTAAAAGCTTCTATTAGACACGACCTGACAGGAGCTGCTGGCAGGGCTTGCGCAGATCACACTTCTTATCTGATGAGAGGGAGCTGAAGAAGCTTTCAAGGCACTGGGTAGAAATGTGTTGTCTTTTGTATACAGAATCCACTAGTTGTAGTGTGATTATCTGAGTAGATCCCTGCTTTATCTGATGACAGAGAACATGAAGAAGCTTTCAATCTGCTGTGGAGAAAAGGTGTTGTCTTTTGTATACAGAATCCACTAGTTGTAGTTTGATTATTGAGTGAACATTTCACACGATCCCTTATGCATGGCTCTGTGCTCTGGCTGTGTCTCTCTCTCTTTTAGCTCAGCGTGGCTTGTTTGCAATTGCTTCTTAGCAGATAAGGCACGTCCTGGCAAAACCCCTTTAAGGTATTTTTATGATAATGTTTTAATAGAATGGTTGAATAATGCTTTAGCAGCTTGTTTTGTATACTTTGTTATTAACATTGTACAAGTGTTATCAAGACGGGTCACTGGGAAATGGCACTTGGAAACCAAAGAAGCAAAAGGAGTCCATGAAGGCAGTGGTGTGGAACAAGGTACCAGACAAAGACCTGAGAAACACCGGCATGGTCAGATGAGGAGAGGTGGTTCTACACAACTATGGACGCCTCTCCCACAAAGCCTAGGTGCAGTTGTTTCCCAAACACACTACATACAGTTCATACAGGAATCCTTATAACTGCCGCAGTAAAGGCAGCGGTTTTGCTGGCGTTGCGGGATAGTTCTTGCTCAATCAGTTGGGCTATTTCAACTTGCACAGACTCGGTACAACTGGTACAGACTCGTCAGGCAGGTGCGTAGTCAGGGACACACAGAAAGGTCAGGGTAGCCGGCAGGCAACGTGGTCAGGATAGGCTTCCAGGAGGGCCTGTTACACGGAATAACAAGATAAGCGCAGCACAACTCTCCAGTGACACCTAGTAAACACCAACACTTGACAGAATGATTAGGGGATGGAAACCAGATATATATAGGTTTAGCTCCCAGCAATTGGCCAATTAATAGGGCACCGGCACACAGCAGAGGAGCGCAAGGAACCAGGAGCCGAGAGGGGTAAGTCAGCAGCAGTAGGGAACTAGGGAACACGAGCACATCCATGGCCTGGCATGAGGGTTGCGGTGTGACTTGTGACAAAAAGGTTCAAGCTGCAGGTGCATATGGTTCACCATAAGGCCATGTTCACACGGCTTAAAATGGGCCGTATTTCGGTCCGTAATTACGCGCCGGAGTGCGCAAATTACAGACTGAAAACGGCCCATTCATTACGGTAATCCACAGTTCTCATAGAGAACTATGGATTACGTCTCCTCTCCCTGCTCGGCGAATCCACCGAGGGGGGAGATAAGTGACATGTGAATTACCAGCAGCGTATACGCGCCGCTGGTAATGCAAGTCAATGGCCCGCGAAGTGCCGGCCCCCCGCTCATTCCCCCGCTCCCGCCCTGCCCCCGTCCACACAGCGTAATTGCGGGGCGTAATTACGTCCCGCAGTTAAGCCGTGTGAACATAGCCTTAAGCTTCTAGGCTTGGCAGGAGAAGGTTTAGCAGACTATCTACAAGGCTAGGTTATCTGACAAGACACTGCAGAAACTGACCCATTTGTTAATTTGGCTCACTATTTAAAGGAGCATTCTCACCACATTAATTGGCTTTAAACATGTAGGCAAAGATAAATACTAACTTTGATCAAATTCATTGCTGTTCTGATATTGCTTTATGTCAGAGTTAAACAAGGTTCTTATCTCCTGCTTGTTTTACACATTTCTATAGTTACTGACCAACTCTCTCCCTGGTCTGGATGGTGACGTTCAGGGCCTTTCCCAGGCTAAACTGCACTTAGGGCGAGGTGATGATATCTGCCCCCCCCCTCTCCAACCATAACATAATGCGCCACGATGCATTACTGTCAACCAAAGATACAACAAGCTTTACCACAAGGTGCTAAATATAAAACTACTAAATAATAGTCATACAGTTACCAAATACCACTGATACACAAAACCAGAATCCTAAGGCTAATAGGACCAATGTCCTGCTAAGACCACATATCACCAGCACATAGTGATCGAATAATTCCACCACACCATGACCACACATCACCAGCACATAGTGACCGAATAATACCACCACACCATGACCACATATCACCACCATATAGTGACTGAATAATATAAACTGACCATTACATAATGCAAACCATTATACTACAACCAATATTATCGGCATACAGTGACCATACAGTAGTGGATACCAATTGTACACAGGCTCTGCAGACATATAAAACTACTAAATAATAGTCATACAGTTACCAAATAACACTGCTACACAAAACCAGAATCCTAAGGTTAATAGCACCAATGTCCTGCTAAGAGCATATATCACCACCACATAGTGACCGAATACCACAACACTATGACCACATATCACCAGCACATAGTGACCGAATAATACCACCACACCATGACCAAATATCACCACCATGTAGTGACTGAATAATACAAACTGACCATTACATAATGCAAACCATTGTACTACAACCAATATTATCGGCATACAGTGACTATACAGTAGTGGATACCAATTGTATTATATGTCAGGCTCTGCAGACATATAATCGATTACAGTAAAGTTACATCCAGGGACTTACAGGAGACATCTCTGAAGAGTTGTTCTCTTTCTCTTCATCTCCATCTGTCCCAGACCGCCAGGACGTCTTCTCCTGGACATGACTCTTCACTGTAGAATTTACAAAACAAACATCTTAGACTCCTCAATTTATCAGCACTTCTCTACCAATTCCTATCTCTATACAAACTCCCCATCTATAACACCTCATATGGTAGCCATGTAATATGCCCCCTGTACCCAGACAGTAGCCCACTGTAGCCATGTAGTAGCAACCTGTGGCCAGATAGTTGTCCCTGTAGCCATGTAAAATCTCCCCTGTAGCCATTTAGTAGCCCCTGTAGCTGTATAGTAGCCCCCTCTAGCCAGGTAGTAGCCCCCATGTAGCTGTGTAGTAGCCCCCATGTAGCCATAGTAGCCCCCTATAGTTGTGTAGTAGCCCCCATATAGCCAGGTTAGCCCCCATGTAACCAGGTAGCTGCCCCAATGTAGCCAGGGTAGCCCCCCTGTAACCAGGTAGCTGCCCCAATGTAGCCAGGTTAGCCCCCATGTAGCTAGGTAGCTGCCCTCATGTAGCTAGGTTAGCCCCCATGTAGCTAGGTAGCTTCCCCATGTAGCCAGGTAGCTAACCCCATATAGCCCCTATGTAGCCAGGTTATCGCCCATGTAGCCAGGTAATAGCCCTTGCAGCTAATGATAAAATAAAAAAAACACTCACCTCGCCACGGTCCCCGCGTCCATGTCCCGGAGCTGGTGAGCAGTGTAAGCAGCGTGACGTGATCATGCCGCTTACGCTGTCACGCAGCTCCCAGAGATCTCCTCAGCGGCAGAGAGGCCAGCCGAGGAGATCGAGCGTCGCAGGGGGTGTGGTGAAAGTCATGCGCCTCCCGCGACGCTGATACAGGGGAGAAGGCAGGACGGTAACGATCCGTCCTGCCTCCTCCCTGTAGCAGCAGCTGCACAGCAAGTGTGCAGCTGCTGAGTGACTGCACAGCTGTGTTACAACAGCTGCACAGAGTCAAGGGCTGACCTCCTGGCGGGCGAGGCCTAGGAACGGCCCTGGTGATATTACATCCTGCTGTGTCTTTTCAGCAGCACAGGAGCTTCTTTATGTTTTTACTGACTCTGTAGCCTTATGTCCTGCTGTTAAAACTCCTCCATCACCAATGTCCCTCTAACAGGCTCATCTAGTAATAGCAGAGATAAAATGTTAATCACTGCTGTAGAACCACCCACAGTCTGAACAGGAAGTAAGAACCTGAAGCTGGCTGTGAAGAGCCAACTCTGTGAATTAGCATAGAGAAAACAGCACTCTAAACTTCTCTATTTCCCATGCCAGTTATTGTGTCTTACATGTTACCTGTGCTGTCTACCATATTGCATTTTTATTTGACCTAACTTTTCCTGAACACTCTTTTTGATTCTTCTTATTGGTATCTCTTGTTTTAATCTTGGACTGTTTGATCCTTTGCTGTCTGACCCAGCTCTCTCAGATCTGACCCAGATATCTTAAATTAGGATTTTGGATTGCATTTTGGCTTTGTCCTATTTTCTGACTTCTGTATTGTTTTTGTATGTCTTTTACCTGTTAGTTTCACCAGTTAGCGGCTAATCTGCAGACACAACCTGAGGATATCTAGCAGTGAAGTCTAGATCCCCATACAGGGGTTAAACCGAAACCTCTGCATTCTTTTAGACTGTGTTAACCAGAGTAGCCGGCACCAAGTCGGACTATTGACCTACTATTAATATACAAGCCATTACTTAAACATTACAGTGAAAATTCTTGTGGGCTTCATGTCGAAAGCTAACTATGGCTATATCAGGATCCCAAATGTAAAAGTTGTTTATATATGATGTTTTACCACATTCATTACCAGAAGTTAATGCAGGAGGTAAGGGTCCTCTTCTTCCAAAGTCACAGTCCCATACACCTCTATAGGGGTTTTGGATCCGACACAGAAATTTTTTTACAATGGTTTTTTGACGGATTTGAAAATCCAAATCCGTGTCAAAACGGTCTAGAAATGAAATAATGGGGCAGATTTATCAATACAGTACTTTCTAATACTTGGTGTAAAATGTGCCACATTTATCTTTATGTTAATAAATCTGTCACATCTGTCTAGTCTAACTTTACACCTTGTATTAGTTTGTTTACTTTATGGTGCTAGTTGCGGCACAATTTGGCCACTTTTCCTGGCATGTGGCATTGTACACCCCCTTCTTTTTACTGAGTTCATGCTGCTTTCGTCAAATGAGGCACAGAAGTGTCTAGAAACTGTATAAAACACAGTAAATGTGGCGTAAAGTATGAACGTCAGTATTTCGATGCACATTGTGTCAGAATTCTGGAGCAATTGCCATAATAAATGTGCCGCACTCTGTATGTATAAATGTAAGATAAAAACTGATAATAGTTTGTTATAGTTAGGTGGTCCAAAGCCCTCTTCAAATATCAATGAAAACAATATTTATTCACCCGGTCAGTGCAATAGAACAAAATGAGCACCTTTAAAGAGAACCTGTCACATAGTTTTTGCCCCCCTGGCTGAGGACAGAACAAGCCAGTGTCAGACCAGCGCTGTGTCCCTAATTATGTAAGATGCTGCAGTTATAGTGTATTTAATGTTCAAATCTGCAGTTTTCAGCCAGAAGAGTCATTCGAAGAGTCATTCAGAGCGTCAGTTTTTTTCAAACCCCGCCCACCTCAACTGACAAACCTATTACTTTGAATAGGTAGAAACATGTGAATAACTGTGAGTGGGCGGAGCTAGCCTTTGGCGGGTGGAGCTAACACCTGCTCATGAATAAGATTTAAGGGGTAAATGCTCTAAAACTGCTGCATCTTACAGAATAAGGGGCACAGTGCTGGGAACAGCAGGTCTGACACTAGCTTGTGCTGCCTTCAGCAAAGGGGGCACAACTTATGTGGCAGGTTCTCTTTAAGGGCTTGTTCACACGGAGTTTTGCCTCTGTATGAACATATGCTTTTTAGATGCATCTCGGGAACCCACAGGACGGACGCAGAGACGCATCTAACAATTAGCAGCGAGTTTATCACTGCTGGCAACGAGCGTTCACATAAGAGATCGCCGCTGCGTGTTTGCCCTGCGCCTGTGGGGTCCGCTTTACGGAGCCGATCAAAGAATTGTTGCTGGCAGTGATAATCTCACTGCTAATTGTTAGATGCGTCTCTGGGTTCCTCCTGTCGGTCCCCGAGACGCATCTAAAAAGCGTATGTTAATACGGAGGCAAAACTCCGTGTGAACAAGCCCTAAGACTCAGGATCTATGGGTCATAAGGAAGTGCATGTCCTGTGTAGGACAGTGTGTCCTTCTTGACCAAATGGGATAATCTCACCAGGTCCCTGCAGAATCAGCTGATGAATACCACACAACTCCAAGCACATTTAAGGAAGGTAAGAGGAAACCAAACACTATTAACCCCTTCTTTTACAAATTATTTTAGCGTTGGGCTGTGAAAATGAAATTTTGTTTCCCAACAATCTGCAATTTTAGCTGAAAATTTTAGCGATCTCCTCCTGCGTCTCTCTTAGTTATTGCGATCCGATCGTCGCGATAATTAAGGGGTTAACCGGCCCTCCCCGGAGCGATCCGGGGTCGGGGCCGACGCTGCGGGATGTCAGCTGTAATATACAGCTGACACCCCGCGCCGATCTGCGACTCGCGAACTCTGCTTTAGAGTTCGCGCGATCCTCAGGACGTATCCATACGTCCAGGTGCGTGAACCCCCAAACGACCTGGACGGATGGATACGACTAAGGTCGTTAAGGGGTTAAAAAAAAATTTTTTTATTGTGCAAAACAATATTTATGCATCGCCATAACTTTTTTATTTTTCCATATACAGAGCTGTGTAGGGGCTTTTATTTTTGCGGGATGAACTGACATTTTTATTGGTACCATTTTGTTGTTTATATGCTGCGGGATAAATGAAAATCGCAATTTTGTGACTGTTTTTTTTTTTTTTTACGGTGTTCACCGTGTCGGTTTAGTAACGTGACTTATTTACAGGGTAGGTCGTTACACATGCAGCGATACCAATTATGCATTTTATCTTTATTTTTTTATCTTTTTTGGGATGTAAAAGGAAAAGAACAGTGTACGTATTTTTTTCGTGTGTTTTGCTTTTTTTGTACTTTTTTACTCCTTTTTATTTTATACTTTTCCCCATAGGAGACTTAAATAGTGATCTTAAGATCACTGTTACAATGGAGAGCAGCACACTGCAGTATTACAGTAGTGTACTGCTCTCCATGGCAACTGTCAATCATTATGCCTGGCCATGCCCACAGGTCACGGCATTACATAGTAATGCCTTTGTTGGGCTTCTGGGCTGTCAGGGAAACCATCGGAGCCTGCGCTCACGCTACGGGGACTTCGATGGGGACAGAGGGAGCTCTCTTCATTTGTCTTTCCCTTAGTTATTGTGATCGCAATTGATTGCGGCAGCTAATGGGTTAATTGCCACGTGTAATATACAGCTGTTCTTATGTTGCAATCGCAGGTGCCCTGCTTGAGATCCCACACAATGTCCAGGATTTACCTATACGTCTATTTAAGTGAAATAACTTCCCTTTTGGGACGTACAGGTACATCCTATTTCAGGAAGGGGTTAAGGAAGGTGAGAGAAAACCAAGTGTTACGTCAGATCATTCGCAACCGTTTACATCGGCGTGGTCTGCATGCTAGACGACCGGCAAGGGTACCTGACCACACCACCAGTCACAGGCATCATCGTCTTGCATGAACCATTGATCATCTACGCTGGACGAGGGACCAGTGGTCCTCAGTGCTGTTCAGCGATGAAAGTCCATTCACACTGAGCAGAAATTATGGCTGCCAATGATGCTGGAGATGTCAAGGAGAGCACTAGACATCAGCTAGGTCAGTTACCCTTGTCAGTTGTCTAGCATGCAGACCATGCTGATGTAAACGGTTATGAATGATCTGACGTTACATTTGGTTACCTATCACCTCCTTAAATGTGCCTGGAGTTGTGTAGCATTCATCATCTGGTTCCACAGGGCATTTCTTACAATGAAGTGGTCATCATTGTGTGATGTATGCAAGGGATGTCCACTTCTTTGCCTTTCTGTGACTCTTCCAGTCTCTCTGTATCTCTGTTACAAGCTGCTGATGACACTCTGTGACACTCTAAGCTCAGTGGCTAATTCTGTCCAGGAGCATCCTGTTACTCAATTGTAAGATGTTGTCTTGGTCTCATGATATTAAAATGTGATAGCATGATGAAGAGGACTGTTTAAATCCCAATTCAAATTGATCTCCTAAATTTATTGGGCGATTCAGGAATCAAACACCTGTTGGGAATTTTGCCATTAAGCTTCTTGTCAGAGATCAGCAAGTTGTGTAAAAAGTACTGAAACATTGAAGGGTTTGACATGTGTATCTAAAGTTAAGAGATGGTCTCACTTAGTGTATTTAAAAAAAAAATTCAAGACATTTGTGGTGACATGTATGAACGGGGCTGTGCCACATACCTGGCGTCTTTTCAGCCCAATACCAGGTGCAGCCCCATTCATACATTTTCAAATCTCCCTCCCGCACATTGGGAGGCGGGGCGCACTGGAACCGTAGCAAAGCTACATATTTATAGCTTCTGGGCGCATTGTATTTAAAACAGGTATGTCAAATTCAAAGGGGTATACCTGATCCGAACTGTCACCCAAGCGCTGGAATGCGCCTGATTTATGACCCGCAGTAGAGAGGGTTCATAAATCAGGCGCATTCTATGCCTTTTTTAATCACATGAAATTTGGCATCCCCACGACAAATTTCATACATGTCGCCCTTGATATTCATGAGAAAATTTTAATTAAAAGCAAAATAACCCTAACTTTTTCTGAGTAGTGCCCATCGCTATGAGTAAGGGCATAGTTTCATAGCCCGAAACGCGTTAGCGTCCTGGTCCTAGTGTTTCTAGGTCAGCACTCTTGGCCGCTGATTTCATGTGCATTTTTCTTGTTTTTATGGATCATTTCAAATTAATTTTTGCATGGTTTTACATATTCAATCTTTGGGTCGTGCTGGATCATCCACTTTGGTTCACCAGAACCTGCACATCAGACTCCTCAGCTTGGGCTGCTACACTTCTCCCCATGCCCGGGGTTCAGACTAAGACACACTTTACTGCAGTAAAGAAGACTTTGGCTATTTCATGCACTAAACAGCTGACAGGTTACCTCTAAGGGCCAGGAGAATGTCATCTAGATACCATAAAAATTAATTATTGACAATAATCAAAACCCTGATAAATGTATTCATTTCATGTTTACCCTTTAACAAAAAAGTTGAGCCTTATCTACATTATTCCCATCATTGTCAGTTACCTAAATAGTGATAAAGGAACCAACATAAACATAAACGATCTCTTTAAAAAACAAAAGTCAGTATCATAAAAGCAAACTTTATTCTGTCACTTTGTAACATTAGACATTTATGTGGAAAGCCATATATACTCGATTGGCCTTGTCAGGTAATAAATAGTGTTGTTGAAGTTCCCTTAGGATGAAGTGTAGGAAGGTTTGACTTTATATCAGGCTGAGTTTCATAGACCAAGCATCTTTAAAACAGGTCCTGGTGTGTACAGATTCACCCTCATAGAGTAATCCCACATTGTGCTGGATACAGTCAGTCTCCTAATGAATTGCTCAAAAGTCTTCCTTCCATTTCATAAACACTCACTTCACATAATCAAGGCTTCAAGGGCTTGTTAACATTTCCTTTGTAATTCAATACCAGTTTTAGTGTTCCCAAAGTAGATCTCAAGGCCGTATTAATTCCAGGAAACATGCCACTCAGAAGCCAACGCGGGGCTTCTTTTGTGTGCTTGACAAAAAATGGCCCCCTTTCGGCTGACCAATAATTACTCCGCAATGTCAGAAAGGATACATGACTTCACTTCTAATGAGCACCAAATTTATTGACACAGATATGTTCCAGATGATAGATTTGCTCTGAAGTGTTATATGTTAGACACAATATTTTAACCATTCACCTGACATTTTGCTACAGCAAGAAAACTAAAAAATTGAACTCCGGAAAAGGGAGCTCAAAAAAAAATGATGCTCTGGTGGTAAGTAATACAATTTTTCAATAACGGCCATATTTTGGCTTGAAAAGAACTTGTCAGCTTTCCTGATATGTCTGCTTTTGTTCATACCTTAAACCCTTCCCTTTTTCTAATAGGGGATCCGTACAATCATGCTGGCACAGCAGGACATACCCCTTTCCCACCGTGCCAAAAAGGCAAGGTGTGCACAGTTTTAAATTTGGTATTTTGCTAACACCTTAAGTCAGATGTCTGTAGAATTATTTTTGCAGTAAATTGGTGACATGGGCAAAAAAAGCCCTTTTTTGGGAATGAAAATCACATTCCCCCCCCCCTTTCCCACCAAAGGGGAACTGATCCTAAATCTGTTTTTTTTTTTTCCCGCAAAGGGCTGAAAGCTTGGTAGTTGCAGTCATTTTAGAACAGTTGCAGATCACTTGAAAGTCACTTGATGGGGTCCTGAAGACTGTACGTCCCACAAATCCTTTATAAGGCCAGCTTGCTTACAGATAGCTGTTGGCTCTTGTCTCAACCAACAATGCCGCTTTAGATCCAAAGGGGTTTACACCCACCACGCCTGTCCAGACTTTTTGACAAATTTTAACCAGAAATTTTTCTTGACCCCAACCCACTCGTAGTTGGCATAGCTTAAAAAACTGTGTGAATGAAAACTTAAGGACTTTGGACGACGTGTATGAAGCTCGCCACGTTTTCGCCCGATTTCAAGCGAAAGCTGTGCCTCATGTATGTCGCGCCCGAGGTGCCTCATACATGCGTTGAAAAGGGGTCCGCCGCGCCTCGCCATTTGTGAGGCGCAGTGCGGGAGTTGGGGCCATGAGGGAATGCGCCAAATTGGGCTGCCCGATGAGTGGATCATACATGCCATTAAAGTTCAACGCCCTCGAGTGTGTGACGAGTCGGGACTTAGGCGCATGGGGGGATTTAGGCGCAGTTGGGACGCGCCAAAATTTTTCGCCGCAAGGGGGTCGCCATACAGCGGTGAAAAGTTCACCGCGCCTCCCATGTGGGGGGGCACAGGGGGGAACTCCCCCCAACATTTTTTCCGATCGAGACAGGCTAAAAAACCGCGAAATCATTAAACATTCTGTGCGGCAGGGAGTATAAATTTCAAAAAACCGTTTTTTTTATGTTAAAACATTATCGAAAAAAGCTCAAACCCTATAAAAAAATACAAAAAAAAATCACTTTCCAAAAATCAAAAAGGGCGCAAAAACAGGAATTTGTTTTGGGAAAAATTGCCCGGGAAAATACAGTAATTTAAAATTCTGTAAAGCTATTCTCATTGTCCAGAAACCAGCCATCAAAATGGGGAGAAAACAGTGACCCAAAAAAACCCTAGGAAGTATTGCCCAAATAAAACAAAGGCGGACAGTTTCAAAAAACAGAAAAAAATGCAGAAAAATTTTATTGGTTGAGCTACGGGGGCTTGGCAATCCGGGGCCAATCAAGCCGCTCTTTGCCCCCATTTTATTCTAGGGAAGATGGGGGCACTGAAATCTGGGCTCTCAGCACCGTCGGCATGGAGTATGATTAAAAAAAAAATCGTTTTTATTAATGTAAAATTTTATTCTGAAAAAAGCTGAAACCTTCTATAAACATAAAACAATCAAACCCTAACAACACTTTTTTTCGCCGAATCGGCGCTACATCGGAATTGGGAAAAAAAAAATTTCCGGGGAAACACATAATTAAAAACTGTAAGCTCTTCTCATTGGCCGGCAGAAACCAAACCCAAACAGAATAAGCGACATGGAAACCCTTTCCTATCGAAATATTTACCAAACAAATAAAAAGGGGGACATTCAAAAACAGAAAAAAAGCAGAAAAAAGCTGATTGGTTGAAACCCAGGGGCAGAATGAATCCACCCAATCAATTTAGTGGTCAAATTTGATAGAAAAGAAGGCCGATGAAGGGCGCCCAAAAGTTATTACTGTCTATGGGAAATATTCAGTATTGATTGGTTGGGGGGAAAAAGGGGTCGTCCAGCTTAGCCAAAACACGGGGGAGCACTTATCTCATAGAGTTTAAAGGGGAAAAGAAATGCAAGCGGCTCGTTTGTGATTGGCTAAGTTTTAAAAGAGGCGCATTATTTGGACCCAAAGGGAGAGCGAGCGACCCCCTTATGGGTTTGCTAATGCGATCTTAAAAAACTGTACATGGCAAAATAAAATGATAAGACCACGAAGTTTGTCCACCTATATAAAAAGAAAAATAATATGGGGAAACAAAAAAAAATATTTAAATTTAATAAAATTTATTTTTATTTCTTTATTTTTTCTTTCACCCATACTATTGATCTTGGCTTACGAAAAAAAAAAGAGATAAAAAATAAATTTATTGAAAATTTAATATTTTTTTTTTTTACCCCCCATATTATTGTTCATTTTTATATAAAGATCGGTACAACTTTGGAATCTTATTTTATTTTTGCATTACAGTTTTATTACAGATTCATTAGAAAAACCCATAAACCCGCTCGCTCTCCCATTGGGCCCAAATAAACGCACCTCTTTTTTAATTAGCAATCACAAACAGACTGCCCCCATTTCTTTTCCCCCTAAACTCTATGAGATACTACTCAGCCGCTGATTGGCTAAGCTGGGCACCCCTCATCCCCCCAAACCATCACAGTACTAGAATATTTTCCCCTGGACATAAATAACTTTTAGGGCGCCCTTCTATGCGCCCTTCTTTTTCTCCACTCAAAATAGACCACTACATATAATTTGGGGGATTCATATCTCCGCCTGGGGCCCAAAAATCACTCTTTTTTCCTTTTTTCGATTTTGAACTATCCCCCCTTTTAAATTTTATTGGCCAAACTTCCCATAGCTTAAATGGTTCCTGTACCCCATTCTATTGGTTGGTTTCTGCCGACCTGAGAAGACTTACAGAATTTTTTAAAACGTATTTTCCCGGGAATTTTGAAAACCCAATTCCGAGTAGCGCCGTCTCGGGGACAAAAAGCGTTGTTAGGATTTTTTATTAATTTTTTATAGAAGGTTTCACTCTTTTTTAGATAAATTTTACACCTAATAAAAACATTTTTTTAATCATACTCCATGCCCACGGGGGCCCGAGAGCCGAGATTTCATTGCCCCGATCTGGCCCTAGACTACAATGGGACAAAATACTCGCCTCGATTGGCTGAGAAAGCCAAACCCCCGAAATTCAACCAATCAGCTCTTTTCTGCATTTTTTTTGTTTTTGAACTGTCCCACCTTTGAAATTTTATTGTCAATACTTTTCCCTAATTATAAGGGACCCCCGTCGCTCCTTTCTATTGGCCAGGATAGCCAAGCCCCTCTAGCTCAAACCCAATCAGCTCTTTTTTTTTGCATTTTACTGTATTTTGAACTGTCCCCCTTTGATTTAGATTGGTCAATACTTTTGCCAAGGTTTTAAGGGTCCTGCCGACCAATGAGAATAGTTTTCAAATTTTTAAATTTTCTGATTTCCCGGGGAATTTCCCAAGATCCTAATTCCTGAGTTGCACCGTTCTAGATTTTTTGGAAAGTGTTTATTTTTTTTTTTTTTTGAAGGTTTGAGCTCTTTTTCGATAAGTTTTTACACCTAAAAAAAGCGATTTTTTGGGGGGAATATACTCCATGCCCACGGAGCTGAAAACCGAAGCCGAATTTCTCTTGCAATCCTTCAAGTTTCCTCTCATGTTACTTTCGCTCAATCGCCCCTCCGGGCCCTTTAGACCAAATAACTAGGTTGCCTGTCGGGGCTGGGGAGGCTGCAATCCCGCACTTTTCCACCCCGATCGTACATGCCTTGGATATTCGAATGTGCCGGTCCCGCCCCGGGAAAGTCCCCACCCCCGCCCTTGCACGCCCCTTTATGTAGGCCATCCGAAAGTGCGAAGGCTGCGTTAACATCGCATCCCGCCCGCCAGGGCTTCGGGCCAGTGAGCCGCAAATACGCCAGAAATCGGCGAAAATCCCGTTTTATACATTCGCCCTTAAAAAACTAAAAGGCTTGTTTAACAGGTTTTGCCTCCGTATTAAAATCCCTTTTTAGATGCTCTTGGCCACAGGGCGGACCCGAGACCATCTAACGATTAGAGTGAGTTTTCCTGCGGGCTATGAGAAACATGCAGCGGCGTTCACAGAGAATCGTGCGGGTTTCCTCCTTTTAGTCGGCTATGTCTTTGAAAGGATTGACATGCAATGAACAAAATACAACAATCTTGGTAGTGTTTTTTTTAAAAAATTTTTACAGCGGTCACCATGCGGTATAAATGACAGATAGCGTTACTCAGCAGGTCAATACGATTACAGCGATACCCAATTTTTATTTTTTTTTGTTTTACTGCTTTTACACAATAAAAACACTTTTATTTTGAAAAGATAACATGTTTTTGCATCATCATAGTCTCAGAGCCATAACTTTTTTATTTTTCTGTGAACAGAGCTATGTAGGGGCTTGTTTTTCCCAGCTTGAGTTGACGTTTTTATTGGTATCATTTTTGGGGGACACATGCTATGATTAAGGGTGAACAAACACCCAAAACGCGTTAGCTGTTTCTCATGTTTTGAGGACCAAGTGTGCTAATGGGAACGCTCGTATTTTTATTGTATTACCAAGAAAGGATTCAAGTTTTATTCTACACTTGCCTGGTGGTTATCGCTGCATTACACAGCTTTTGAAGGAATTCTGATCACGTCTTGGACTCTGGACGAATGCGAGCTGATTCCACCATTACAGCTGGATTGTTTTTGGGGTGAGCTGACCTTTTGCTTGTTTCTATTGTACATAACATGTTGGTCTTACTCTTCTGGATGATTCAATTGTGACGATACCCAATTTATATTGTTTTAGGCCTCGTTCACACGGTTTATTTCGCCGCGGATTTGCCGACGGATTGACGATCGTCAATCCATCGGCAAATCAGTCAGAAATAAGTAACAGCCCATTTTCTATTGATTTCAATAGAAAATACAGCTTGTCGTTCACATGACGCGTATTTCCGTGCCGGATCGCCGCTTTTTTATTTTTCCATATACAGAGTTGTATAAGGTCTTTTTATTTGTGGGACAAACTGAAGTTTTCATTGGTACCACTTTGCTGTTTATATGACTTTTTGAGCTCTCATTATTTTTTATTTTATGTGCAGCGGGATAAGCAAAAATTGCAATTCTGCCATATTTTTTATAGCTTTCACCGTATAGGTAAAGTAACATGACAGATTTATAGGATAAGTCAATCTTTTTTGGGGTGATTGGTATTTGTAATGGGTAAAGGACGGTATGCGTGTTTAACTGTATTTTTATTTTTTTAACACTTTTATTTATTTTTATTTTTTTCTCTTGTTACAACTATAGCACTATACTCAGCGATCATTAGATTGCTGGTATAACTCAGTTGGCATAAAACACTGCAGCATAGACATCCTGCAATGTATTATACCTGTCAATCATCCTGTCAGACTATTTCGTTGCTGGGGTTCCGATGGAGGACAAAGGGAGCTTTCTCCCTCTGTCATAACTCCTTAGCTGCTGTGAACGCTATTCCTGGCAGCTAAGGGGTTAAACCGCTGGGAACGGAGTTGTCTCTGCTCCCGACGGCAAGTGCAGGAGCCTGGCTGTCAATCACCGCTGGGCTCCCGCAGCAATCATGTGGGTACAGCTCCTGGGGCCGCACAATCTCCATCTGTTCCTGGACATCATGGTGCATTAAAGGGCTTTGAACCATGGCGGACAGGAATGTCATGGTGGGTTAAAGGGTTAAATTATACACTCACCGGCCACTTTATTAGGTACACCTGTCCAACTGCTCGTTAACACTTAATTTCTAATCAGCCAATCACATGGCGGCAACTCAGTGCATTTAGGCATGTAGACATGGTCAAGGGCAACTCCTGCAGTTCAAACCGAGCATCAGTATGGGGAAGAAAGTTGATTTGAGTGCCTTTGAACGTGGCATGGTTGTTGGTGCCAGAAGGGCTGGTCTGAGTATTTCAGAAACTGCTGATCTCCTGGGATTTTCACGCACAACCATCTCTAGAGTTTACAGAGAATGGTCCGAAAAAGAAAAAACATCCAGTGAGCGGCAGTCCTGTGGGCGGAAAATGCCTTGTTGATGCCAGAGGTCAAAGGAGAATGGGCAGACTGGTTCGAGCTGATAGAAAGGCAAAAAGTGACTCAAATAGCCACCCGTTACAACCAAGGTAGGCAGAAGAGCATCTCTGAACGCACAGTACGGCGAACTTTGAGGCAGATGGGCTGCAGCAGCAGAAGACCACACCGGGTGCCACTCCTTTCAGCTAAGAACAGGAAACTGAGGCTCCAATTTGCCCAAGCTCATCGAAATTGGACAGTAGAAGATTGGAAAAAACGTTGCCTGGTCTGTTGAGTCTCGATTTCTGCTGCAACATTCGGATGGTAGGGTCAGAATTTGGCGTCAACAACAAGAACGCATCGATCCAGCCGGCCGGGGATCAACGGTTCAGGCTGGGGGTGGTGGGGTCATGGTGTGGGGAATAGTGGCTTGGCACTCTTTGGGCCCCTTGGTACCCCTTGAGCATCGTTGCAACACCTTGTTGAATCTATGCCACGGAAGAATTGAGGCAGATCTGAAGGCAATAGGGGGTCCAACCCGTTACTAGCATGGTGTACCTAATAAAGTGGCCGGTGATTGTATATTATAACGTTAATAATAATTCAAATAATATAAGATTAGAAAACGAATTCAGCATTTACCATAAATCCTGTTATTATAGTATTATCAGTGATTACAAATCATCACAGCAGGCTAGAAATAAAAGCCATTAGAGTAACATGTCCGTGAACAGAATCTATGGTAGTAATCTTGCTTGGTGCAGAACAGGTCCCAGCAAAACCTGTGGTGTGCTGGCTTTTGCCGTATGTAGAAATTAAATTTCCACACGGATCATCATCCGATTAAAATTTATTTCATGTAGTAAAAACAAAAGATAAAAAAATCAGTTTTAACAATTTTTTGTTAACATAATTAATTTTTCATTAGAAAATCAACTCAATGAATTGCAGCAGTCTCAATAGAGAAGAAGAGTAACAGGTAGAAGTAGTTAACTATGATTGACAGTAATAGCTGCTTATCTCTTGCAACATTCAAACCACAAATTGAGCTGACACAGGGAGAGCATTGTGACGTAGCAGAAAGAGAAACATTGAAGAGCATAATTGACGTTTATGAGCTTCTGTTCTTGAGGTTAAAGCAGTTCATTGAGTTGCTTTTCTAATGTAAAGTTTTTTATGTTAAAATAATAAGTTTGTTCTGATTTTAAGATTTTTAAGATTTTTCTTTTTTTCGAAAAAAAAAAAATTTACAAAATACTTTTTTATACTTTTATATACAATGTTAATTTTCATTCATCAAAATGTAGGTCAGTGGGTCAGCCTTTATTCGACATACATGCTTGTGGTGCATCATGCAAGATCACTACCAAAGTTTTTATTCACTGACATGCTATTCTAACACCTTTCTTTTATTTCTAGTCTGCTGTGATGTGTTTGTAATCACTGATAATACACGGTTTTAATTAATTTATATTATTTAATATAATATTAATTTTAGATTATTTAATTTTATCTAAATCTCATAGGAGATCATTTTTTATAATTTTTGGATATTATATAATTTAACATTTGATATTATATATTGTAATATTCATTCTATGTTATTTAATTTTATAGAATTCGATAATTATTATAATTTTTTTGTATTATTTTAGTGGTATAAGTTGAGAAATAATTGATATTTTTTTCCCTAATGGCAAATTAAGTTTCACTGCGATCATTTTGAGCTCAGGCAGACCACTTTAAACTTGGTCTGGCTTTTCTGACAGTTATGGTCCTACTTTTGACATCCCACATTTATAAATGTGTCTATTCCTATTCATGTGGTGCGACACACCCCAAGAATGCCCCCACATATTTAGCGCATTACAAAGTGTCAGAGGTAGGCATAGATTGTGGGAAAGGTTGGAGTACGACTGTTCATACAGGGCTATGCCAGGTTTTTGCCATCTAACCATGCCTTAATACTGAAGCAGTCCCGTTCATAGATGTTGCCCAATTTGTCCATTTTCACTGAGTTGTGTACTCACTTTTGTTGCCAGTGGTTTAGACATTGATGGCTGTGTGTTGAGTTATTTTGAGGGCCCACGAAATTTGCACTGTTATACAGGCTGTACACTGACTACTTTACATTGTATCAAAGTGTCCTATCTCCAGTGTTTTCCTATGAAAATATATAGTACACTATTTACAAAAGTGTAAGGGGTGTACTCGCTTTTTTGAAATACTGTAAATACAAAAAAAATTTAAAGTATACTTTATTAAATACAGGAAAAAGAACAAAGAATACAAATTAAAGTACTAAAATGAAACCATGGAAGAAAATATGTGTCAGGTGAGATAGGAAATGAACAAGCATAATGCAATAAACCAAAATCCTACCGTACCTGACATGTACGCCCCAACACATGCTTTCCGTGGATGAAAGGGTGACGAAACGTGCATTGGGGCGTACGTGTCTGGGGCGGTAGGATTGTATTTGTTGCAGTTTGCTAGTTATTTTTCAAATACTTATTATGGTTTATTGCATTATGCTTATTCCCTTCCTATCTCACACATATTTTCTTCCATGGTTGTCATTTTAGAGCCTTTATTGAGTTATGTTTTCTTTGTTCCTTTTTTGTATTTGTATTTATGTTTACTATTGTGTTGTATATGTAGTTTGTAGGTGGTTAAAGCAAGAAATAACGTGAAAGAACCATTTTTGAAAATACAATATATTTGCGGCGTTACTTATTTTGGTCTGATTTACCCTCCCAGTTCCATTCGATGAGATTGGAATACCCCTTTAAAGCAATATTCATGGAGCCTGTACAGAGGCAGATGGAGTCCCTGCAACTCTACGCAATGAAACCCTTTATGAAATTTTGGTATGAACAATTTATGATAAGGTCTTTTAGACCTCTGAGTCCCATTTTAGAGCTCCTTACTATTGATAATAGTTCATGTACATGACCCCTTAGAACAGTAGTATCAAACTGATTTTAACTGAGAGCTACATTAGCATTATGTAACTGCTCCTTAACATATTATTAAATAACCTGATACACCATATGCACCAAATGGAATGCCCAGCGGTTTCTTTTGGTATGTACCTTTTTTCACCCGGATGTCATGGTCACACTGATCATAAAAGGACCCGTGTCCAACCCCCCTTCCACCTTTTTAAACAAGTTTCCTACCTTGGGGTGGTAAATTCCTGGGTAGGGCTGTCAGAGCTCTACCACCTGAATGGTGTAAGTGGGTGCCCCGATCCAACACAAGTGGTGCCCCGGTCCCGTCCCATGCCGCTACCTCTGCAAAGCTCTGATTGCATATTCGGGGAAAGTGGAGACCCAGTCCATTTGCGTCCAGACTTTGACCAACCCTGCTCTCTATTTCTAAACTTTCATAGGTTGTATAACATGACATGATGGTCCCAATTTGCTCTGTGTGCCTTGAGATTGACACATGTGCCTTAAGCATTTAACATCACACATGTATATGAGGACCTTATTTTGTTACTTTGCCTGTATTTCCCTGGTGGACCGTGCTATAATCCAAAGGCAAGCAGTTCATTTTCTTTATTCCTGGATTGGTTGTCCATGTGTCCTGTAACCTAGGCAGATAGACGGCTTGCTAAGTATGTACAGTATGTAGAAAACAGATGTAAGCCAACCACATGTAGGCATATAAAGTGCATGATATTTAGTTACATGCAGGTCATTATCAGAACTATAACGGTCAGTGGAAGTGGATCCTCTGGACCACCACAAGTGAAGGTATAAGCCCCGCTTGGGAGCGGAGTCTAAGTAGGTCCGGTTTTCACCAGAGCCCATCGCAAAGCGGGATGCACTTGCTGCGGCGGATTGCTACCAAGTCACTACCCCTGACGTGACTTGCTTGCGGTGGCAGCCGAGGTGTTGCGCGATACAGAATCGTGAAGCAGGCTCGTAGTCGGGGACATGCAGGAGGTCAGGACAGGCGGCAATGGTTCGTGGTTGAGGGACGGAGGCAGAAGGTATGGTATACAGTAGACAAACAAGATCTTCAGGAACGCTTCCTCTCAAGGCACAGGGCACTATCGATTCGGCAAGGTGCTAGGGAAGAGGGAGGACTTAAATAGGGTCAGCGGCCAGTGAAACCAATCACCGGCGAGCTGTCCCTTTAGATTTGTCAGGAGTACCGCACGCGCGCCCTAGGGGGGCATGCACGCAGCCGGCCAGCAGCAGGATCACGCGCCGGGACGAGAACAGGAGCGTGGAGAGGTAAGTGTCTGTCAGAGCTGCAGGCGCGTCTGCAGCCCAAGTACCGGGCTGCGCCGGCCGCAGCTGGGGACGCTGCAGAGGAGCGGTGTGCTTGCGATCCGACACGGGGGTCGCAGGGACACCCGTAACAAGAACATTTGTGAAATATAAGTGTTAGTCATATTTGTAGTCCACTCCAGGGTATATACAAGGTCTTTAACATTTTACAGAATTGGTGCATTTCACCTGAGTGAGTGTTACTACCAACGTCCAGTTATGTGATTTATAACCCTCGTCCCTTACATATTTGGTGTGTACATTTGGATTGATGGACCTTCTCCTCCCATGCGTGGAAACCTGAACTTTAGGTGACATTTCCACCTAGACATGGTCAGTCGCTTCTCTGAGCTGCTCACAAGTAATCCCTTCACAAAGGCAAGGCACATGAATAATTACATTGAACACTTGGCCTTCCACCAGAGCATATTTCTGACAAGATCCGCTCTGTGTTACGCCATGTGAAATATATGTATATTTGCAAAAGGTAGATTTACTTAACTCCTCCCCAGAAAACAAAGTAAAAAGTAGAAGAAGTGTATGATAAATGTGAGCAGCACACACATTGACTCATTCATGTCAAGTCCATTACCCTAAATCCTCTTGCTAGATTTTATTCTGTTAGACGTTTTACTTTACACAATCTCTGTATGTGATTTCCCAGAAATTAGCATTATTGGTTAAAATCAAAATGTTGATGGAAATGATAATATAAACCATTTACAAAGTCCAAAGCCATTTTAAAGCACCCTAAGGCGACTTGCAAAACTAGGACCTGCACAATGAAATGTGATTTCCATGGATCATGGCATGATATTAAAAAGCTCTGAGATGCAGCTGACACTTTCTGATGCTGGAGACAGTTATTAGTTTCCATCAGGACAATCGCTGATTTGTGATAATGGTCATGTTGGACAATAGGCGCAGACAGTTTGGAGGTTCTTAACCAGATTTCTCTGAGATTGATCCGGGAATAGTGCATTAGAAGGAGAAAGATAACTGAATCGTGTGGAAACCAAGGTATTTAACCTTCGCAGGTGTTTTTATTTTGCTTATGTTGCAGCTATAACAGAGTATTGCTTTGAATTATCTAATAAAAGGAGGTTTTGGTCTCGTAGTGTTTTTCATGGTGATTTGACCCACACATATTGCTAACAGGGTGCCTCATGATCTTCATGTTGTAGCATGGTTTCCTGCACAGAAACCATTAAGGAGTTAAAGAGGTATGTCCATGTTATTACATTCAGTGGAGATACAACCTCTGGGACCACTACCGATCCAGAGAGCATGGTGACAACCTTCACTTATCCTTGGATCCTTCTTCACAGTTTTTCTCTGTACAGTTACACTCTTAGGTTCAGTTCACATGATTGTATGTTGGACAGCATTTTACATCAGTATTTTTAAGCCAAACCCAGAACCTTTACAGTGAAAAGATATAATGTAAGAGATATCGGGCAACATGTCAGAATTGGGATCACCATTTTTTGTCTATGTTCACACGGGTTAAACTGGGGCGCATTTCAGTCCATATTTTGCGCCATACTGCGCTCAAATACGAGCGAAATGCGCCCCAGTCATTACGGTAATCCACAGTTCTCATAGAGCACTATGGATTACGCCTCCTCTCCCCGCTCGTGCAGTACGCCACCGGGGGAAGATAAATGACATGTCAATTATTCACGGCGCTTACACGCCATGAGTAATGCATGTCTATGGGGTCGGTGAGCTGCCGGTCCCCGCACCCCGCGGGAGCACGCGCCGGCCGGCCCGAGCTCCTGAACACATGGCGTAATTGCGGGGCATAATTACGACCTGCAATTATGCCGTGTGAACTTAGTCTTTTGGTGTATTTGGTGCCAGAAAACTGTCGTAGCTTTATTTTATATACGTATAAACAGTTGTATATCAAACTGCACCAGGCACGACATATTCTAATGCGCCTACAATGCGCTATGGATCTAAGTTATGTGCCTAAAATATGCTATGCCATGCTATGCAAGACATACCACACAGATTTGTGATAGATTTTTACATTCGGGCACGCTATACACTCATTCAATACACCTTAAAACTGGCGTGGCGGCGTCTCTTTTCAGACATGTCGCCCTATGTATTTTGGATGCAAAATGATGCAAAATACTGATGAAAATGCAGCCCTGTGACCCCAGCCTTATCCATCTGGTATGTAGAGACTTGCAACACAGGTCTGTTCAAGAGAATGAGGTGTGGCACAGCAGGTAGAATGGAATACTGCTGTGTATGGATAAACCATCAAGACAAATCCAAGGGTTAGCCGTTAGTTGCATCCCCACAGATTTAGAAGTAATAACATATGCTTGCGATAAGCCATTGCTTTTATTGGTGGAAAATCTCCCTTAAATGGTTTGTTCTGGGTTAGAAAAACAGGGCAGCTTTCTTCCAGAAAGTGCACCACATCTGTCCATAGGTTGGGTTCTGGTATTTCAGCTCAGCCCTGTTTATGTAAGTGGGGCTGAATTATAACACTAGAAGCAAACTCATGGGCAGGTATGGCTTTGTTTCTACAAGAAAGCAGACATGGTTTTCCAACCCTAGTCAACCTATAGATAATAGGGTTAAAATGGGTTATTCCATCTCAGAAGAGCATGGATGAAAAGGGAATACTTGTTAGAATGTGACAGGCAGATGGAGTAGGGATCATGGAAGCAGCCTCGTGGGCTGTTCTGGATGTTTTACCGTAATTCCTGTAGAAATGAATGTGAGAGACAGAAATAGCAAAGCACCGTGTACAATCCTGTTTCTGTAATTCCAATTCACTTCTATGGAAGTCATGGAAACAACATCAAGGGGTTGTTCAGTTCTAGAGATAGGTGGAAGAGGAATGACCTGAATCCATCTAATGGACCCTGTGGATATGCCATAAATGTCTGGAAGGGGAATACCCTGTTACTGTGGCCTGCTGATTTATTTACCTGCTGGGGGAAGGTTGCACTAAAAACATTGTGTTGAGTAATGGCTACAGGAGATATGCCCAACATGGTAAACTACACACAACACACACCCCATACTCCACACACCACACACCACACACACACCACACACTCCACACACACACCACACACCCCATACTCCACACACACCACACACCACACACCACACACTCCACACACCACACACACACTCCACACACACACCACACACACACACACACACCACACACACACACACACACACACACACACACACTCCACACAGACACACACACCACACACACCACACTCCACACACATACCACACACTCCACACACACACCACAGACACACACACCACACACTCCACACACACACCACAGACACACACACCACACACACACCACAGACACACACACCACACACTCCACACACACACCACAGACACACACACCACACACACACCACACACAACACACACACACACAACACACCACAACACCACAACACACACACACCACACCACACAACACCACACCACACACACACATAACGCACACACACACCACAGACACACACACCACACACACACACACCACACACACCACAGACACACATACCACACACCACACCACACAAACACACACCCCACACACACATAACGCACACACACACCACAGACACACACACCACACACACACACAGACAATCACAACACACCCCCCCCCCCCAAACACCCACAAACACACACACACACACACACACACATTTGCATACTGAAAGTCCTAAAGGGCAGTTTAAAGTAATTTGCAGTCTTTCTAGTATGGAATAAAACCTGTTTTTTATTAGTTTTTGCCCCCATGTCTTCTCTTTTGCTGCTGCTAATCTCTGCTGCTAGGGATGGTCTCTGTGATAAATTAGTCTCCTCATCTTCTGGTAATTTACAATATAATCCTTTCTTAAGTCCCCTCAGAAGGAGTCTTCTTAGCTACACTGCTATGCTACTGTGGAGTCTCTGGTCCTTACCTAAGAAGATAGACATCTGTTTCTATTGACTGCTAGTGGACACACATGCTCAGTTAGTCTCCCTATAGCCACTCAGATCTTTAGGTGGACGTGCACATTGTTATACACTTTGAACACCGGTTGGCACCATACTATGTAGGTAAATGTCCTAATTCTTTACTGCAGGCTCGGACTGGCCAAAGGGGAATAGGGGAAACCCCCGGTGGGCCCCTGAGCATAGCTGACCTGGAGTTGTTTTTTAAACCACATATAAATCCTCAGAGGAGGCAAAAAAGCATAGAAAAATATTCAAAAAAGCAAGAGACAGAGTATAGGAGGCATAGGCAATCATTTACAGTAACTGTAGTGTGGGCCCCTAAAATAAACTTCACCGGTGGGCCCAGAAACAGCACAACTGGTGGGCCCCTAGAACCAACTCCACCTGTGGGCCCTAGACACCTCAGTCTGACACTGCTTTACTGTATCACTTTCTATCCACAGGTAAATGGCACAAACATTGTTCACATTTTATTATCTATACAATCGTTACCACATTGAATGGTGGGAAAAACACTTTACACATTTTTTCAATATATTACTGAAGACCTACACTCTAAATATACGACAATCCTCATGGCAGTTCTTAAAGAGAGAGACTTCCATAGAAGAAATAAAAAGATTCAGCCTGGGTATAAATCACTAGAGTTCTATTCATATGAGTATTTATGCTTTCTGTTCATGTGGTTTTCCCCTTCCAGTTTCCATTCATAGACCAGACACCTGAATAAACTCCGGATGAAAAAATGAAATAAAATATTTGACTGCACCACAGAGAATGTCAACTGAAGGAAACTACATTTTAACAGTAAAGTTTGTAGAAAAGACCAAACTCTTAGCTGTCAACCTTGTATTTGTCTGTACCATCAGGGCACTATGCACATATGTTAAACTCTTCTAAATTGCATTTCTTGCATCAGTGAAGTAACTCTGGATAGGTGCTTTATGTACCTGATTGAAATGCGTTGAGTAATTCAATGATTATAAGATAACACTTGGCCTCTATGCATGAGGTTTGCTTCAACTCTCCATTATACTTCAGCTCTGGTGTTGCCAAGTAGGTAATTTCCTCGCAAACTGAACTCATTAAAATCCATCTTCTCTGCTTTCTATTATTAGTTATGAAGCCTTCACTGGAGTCCCCTGGTAATTGACTTAATTAGGAATAGCAGCTTCAAGGTGCCAATGATAAGGGCTTTCTACATAGCAAGGTAACCGAATCAATTGCATTATACTGGCATTGCCCACTCAGCAAAACAGGCAGTAAAAGCAATAGTATGTCATAGAAAGGGGAGCCAGCTTGGTGTAACCCTGGACTGATCACATGGAAGGAGGTTTAAGTATACTCTCCTTTTGGTGAGTCGGTCATTCTACCTGGCCAAAAATGTATTTGATTATTAAAAAAGCAAAAAAGTTTTATTACCTGATGATTGACAGCTTTCCCTGAGTGTGCACATATAGCTGTTAGTCACAGAGTAGGACAACCTCTGGACTAGTCTAGAATGAGCAGAGATTTCAATAAATGAATTATAAATTCTGCTCCGCTTTTTCCACAAAATTGGATATTGTTTGCTTGTACACTAAAATATGGTGAATGCTGATTTGGCTGTATTTCCAACGTGACAGGATCCTTTAAAGGAAATGTGTCATCAAAAAATGAGTCATTAAGTCCCGTTTTTATGTTAAACACATTTTTTAGGAACTTTTGGTTATTTTTTTTATTTTTCGTATCACTCAATATTTTTTAATGATTCTTAAGTCTTGCAGTTTTCACTTTGGCCACTAGGCCTTGTTTGCACTGCTTTAACAGCAGTCAGAAAGATGCTTTACAGTAGCTTCATGCACATAAGATTGACTCAGTCCCATTGACTTCTATAGGAGAGTTTTCTAGCCGTGCTCTGTGACCTGGGAAGAAATCAGTGTGCAGGGAGGTGAAAGGGTGAACTGTGACTATCTCCTCTTGTGACTGGTAGATCCTGTGTTATCTATTCACATTGGTGTCTCCTTTCAGTTTGACTCTCTTTGTGCTGATAATGAGCAGACAACTGAGAATATTTCTATACAGAAAAGGAAGTGTAAGACTATTATTAGGCTTAGTGGCCAAACTGAAAACTGCAGGAATAAAGAATTATTAAAAAAATATTGAAAGTGATATGGAAAATAAAAAATAAATAACCCAAAATTCTTAAAAAGTGTATTTAACATAAAACTGTGAGTTAAACAATGTCATTTTTGATGACACATTCCCTTTAAAAGAGTATGCGTGGTTTGGAAAACCCATTTTAAAATAGGCGGTTGTAAGTTAAAGAGAACCTGTCACATAGATTATGCCCCCCTTGTTGAGGACAGAACAAGCTAATGACAGACATGCTGTTTCAAGCACTGTGTCCCTTGTTCTGTAAAATGCTGTAGTTTTAGAGTATTTAATGCTCAAATCTGCAGTTTTCAGCCAGATGAGTCAAGAAAAGAGTCAGTTTAATTCATGACCTGCCCACCTGAGGCTAGCCCCGCCCACTTCATAACTGATTAACCTATTACTTTGAATAGGTAGATACAAGAATAACTTTCAGGTGGGTGGGGCTAGCCTTGTATGGGCGGTGCTAACACCTGCTCATGAATAAGCTGGATTCTTTTCTGGCTGAAAACTGCCAGATTTGATCAATAAATGCTCTAACACTGCTGCTTCTTACAGAATAAGGGACACAGTGCTGGAAACAGCAGGTCTGACACTAGCTTGTGCTGCCCTCTGCAAGGGGGGCATAACCTATGTGACAGGTTCCCTTTAAATGCTCTAAAACTACAGCATCTTACAGAATAAGGGACACAGCGCTGGGAACAGCAGGTCTGACACTAGCTTGTGCTGTCCTCAGCCAGGGGACATACCCTATGTGACAGGTTCTCTTTAACAGATGGTAACAGGCCTTATCTATTTTCCAGAATGGGGGAGCTTCTGCAAAGAGTGTCTATAAGGCTAGACCTACACGGCATTGGACAAAAAACTCAGTGAAACCCACATCCTAAAACTGTTCAGAAAACTGAGTTTTTTGTCCAGTACATGTTGAAAATAGCTCAAAAACCAACTGTTTTTGGTGTGTTTTACGACACATTTTTTAAATGCGTTTTTTGGTGCTTTTTTTGCAAAAAATGCCCAGCATTATAATTGTCGAAAACGTTGGGCATTTTACATAGACTCCAATAATACATTTTCTGCTCTTCTCTGTCGTTTTTTCAAAAAACGACCAGCAGCAAAAACGAGCAGAAAAAAAAACCTTCTGTGGAGACAACAGGATGTTTTTACTAAACACTGAAAAATTACTGAAAATGTGTGCAATGGAAACATAGCCTTATTCTGCAGGAGCAATCATGTCCATGCATTGTAGATAGCTCATTGTTTTCAATAGGAATTGTGTAATTCTTCAATTTTTGGTGGCACCGCAGGGGAATTGAGCAGATTATCCCAGAAGAAAAAAAAGGTACAAATCCTGTAAATATTTGGGAATTTACAATGTTACTTCTATTGGTTTCTGTGATTTACGGTTTCCTTCTTATGATCTGTATGCGATTTTCTGAAACAGTTAGCACAACCTTTCAAAAAAAGTGAACATCCGTTCGTTTTTTGATAAATTTAATCTTTGGGCCCAAAATTACTTGCCTTTTATGTATTGTGGCACAACTGGAAAATGTTGTTAAATGTTTGCAGCTCTGATCTTTTGCATTGGTTGCCATCCGTGTAAACATTTATGGAGCATGCATATGGTATATTTGGCTTGATAATAATTTAAGAGATGACAAGTTTGTAATCTGGGCATGCATGACTTTGCAGTTTAAACAAATTATGACACATCAAGGAAGAAAAATCTTTTGAGGCTCTATGAATTCTCTTGGTTTTGTAAATACCAACATATAGGTGGCCATAATGCGGGTGTTCATGCAAAGGGGCCTCACGCTTTTGTCTCTTCATCACGCAAACAAAATGAAAGTATTTTGTCTCTCCAAATCAGAACTGGTGACTCCATCTTATTTTATTCCCCCCAAAGCCGATGTTGGGAAGTTCCGACATCAGAATTTTGTTAAAAAAGCTTGTCAGGCTCTTCTAGCTCAGCAGTTTTTGTGTGTTCAGCCTGCAGAAAGCAAATCTGAAATGACAATTACTAGTTGAGCTGAAGTGCACTTTCAGTGTTTTCCCCCCACAGCAGGACATTGTCACATACACAAACAAAAGGGAACCCGGGTTCAGGGGTTTTGTCCTTCCCAGGGGGTAGGATGGAGTGGGCCTTTTACCCACCGGGCTTTTCTTCTCGCAGGGGTTTTCCTTTGCAGAGTAAAACAATCTGAGCATGGGAATGGCGCACAGATATATATTGCTTTTCCCTCTTGTTCTGATGGCCTGCTGGTCAACTGCTTCTACCCCTGCCATTACTTTTACTTTTCTAGTCCTTAAATCACAATATGATAACCATAACTCTATGAAGTAATGCAAGCCCACCTTCTTTACATTACTTTTAGCTAAAATCACTATGTATTTTTTTGCTTTATCCATAGAATCAGGTCTGAAATGCTTAAAATGATCATATTTGTGTTGGGGACAACCAAACAGTGCACAAGAACCCAACTACATAGAAGCATAAATAAACCAAATAATAGTCCAAATTTGCTCCACAGGCTAAGCCCTTTTAAATGAAGGCCCCCTTTCATGTTGAAAACCACTCCCTAAACAATAAACATTACAGAAAAAAACTGAAGTAAAGGGTTAAAAAGTATAAATTTTATTATAACCCTATTAAAAAAAATAAAAATAAATACGAATGAGTACAAGAAGTCCAGTGTATAATAGGTTTTAAATAGGGGATGGGGTAGTTTAGGTGGAAGGCTCCTCTTATTTACCATAGTAATTTTTTATAAATAATTTAAAATTTTATATTGATAGACTTTAATTGGTATTTATTAAAAGGTTAGTTTTTTTATTGGAATTTTTCTTTTGGGTTTTAACAAGGCACTTTATAATGTAAAAATGAATAATTTAAGAAAAAACATTTGGGGTTAGTAAAACTGGTAGAATATCCTCACCATTTTACCAATAAAAAAAAAATCATGAAAAGCCCGGGGGTACAGAGATTTAATCACCACAAAAAAAGCTGTTATATAACCCGATGAATCTTACCAGTGAGCTACTATGTAGATCTTTAGCCCCTAAATATACATAGAAGCATATTTCAAGGGGTTTTTCAATGCCGTAGCCCCATATTTTTTTTTCCACAGGGGATCCCTATAAATTTCCTGGTATCAGTGCCATAATAAAAAGTTAGTTTCCTTATCTATCTGTACATGTTTACTTTGCTCAGGTGTCTTATAGTCTAATCCACACAACGTAATGATGCACAATTTGTATGATAGTTGTGGCGATAGGCAATGTATTGGTGTGGTTTTGTTATAGCGCTGAGTCAATGTTGTTGGAGGCCATAGGCAAAACATTCTAGGGCAACCTTCTGTTTTTAATGTGTCACCCCTTAGCCTTTCTCTTACAATTTTTTATGTAGAATGTAAGCTGAGAATTTAAATATATAAATGTATCTCCAATAACTTATGTTCTATTGAAATGCACAGCGATATATGATATTATTGACCTGTTACACAACATCACAGTAGATGAAAACTAATATGGCAGAGGTCTAGACATCACAGGAGCAGTTGACTCAAATACCCTTTAGCCACATAAGATATTAGCATTACAATGTGCTTTCAGATACAAACAGTAACATATGAGCTACACTTTAGTTATTGAATACAATAAAAAAAGCTTCCACACTGTTTTCCCTGTAGTCTCCAGCCACTGTAATACATTTGTTCCAGTGCTCAGGAGGCTTCTTAATCCCAGAAGCGTAGAAGTCTTTTGATTGCAGGTTGACCCAATCTTTCACAACACCAATAACCTACTCACACAAATTAAATTTCTCCCCTCCTGAAAATTCCTTAAGTTGACCAAAGAATCCAATAGAGTTATATCTGGGCTTTATGGAGGATAATATAGGACATTTCACCGAAGCCCTTATTACTAGAAATGAGCGAGCAGTAAAACGTTTTAGTTCGATTAGAACCTCGAACTTTAGTGTATGCGGTTCGAGGTTCTATTCGATCTAGAAATCGAACTCGAACCCCATTTAAGTCAATGGGAGAAGATGTTCTGGTTAATTTTTATACCTATGCAGGTGAGGAGAAGCTGGAATTACCATCCATAAGAGTAACCTGGATACTTGGAACAACTTAGTGAAGAAAATTTGGCTCTAAGAGTGACAGAAGGAGGCTAAAGTACTTCATTCCTTTCAATGGCTAACTGAAAAGATGAGGACAGCTTTCAAGCAGGGGCGTAGCTACAGGAGGTGCAGTGGAGGCAGCTGCTACGGGGCCCTGCATCCTGAGGCCCCATTGACACATAGGAGATTTGGAGATGGTGTGTTATACAATTACTGAACCCCCAAAACCGCAAAAATGAAACTTTTGGATGCTGAGTATGATTTAACAAATCCAAGCACTCTGTATAATATATATCCATGTATATAAGAGTCACCAAACAACAGTTTCTGGGTGTGGGAAAGATGCAACCAACAATACCAAACTCCCTAACTATTGATGTCTATGGAGAGAAAAATGCTATCTAACTAAGAGCAGTCTGTGCAGTACATAGAGTGAGCTGAAAATGGCGTTCACAAGGCAATACAGTGAAATATATATAACATGGTCATGTGATTTTAGCAGACAATGAGAGCCCTACACCTCAGCGATGACATTTTTGATGCTTCAAAGTGCTGTGCACTGATTGGATGGCCGCGAAAAGTGCAGAAAGGTGATTGGATGGCCGGCAAAAGTGCAGAAGGCCGCTAAAAACGAAACTGAAAATGGCGTGTCGAACTAGAACTAGAACTTTACTCGAACGAACAGTATAATGGTCGGTTCAGTTCGAGTTCTAAAAATTCGAGAACGGTTCGATCAATACTACTCATAACGTTTTCATTGTTCAAGTGACAGTATGAGGACGAGCAATGTTGAACTCTTTTCTGACTCTCTCTCAATGAACCCTCTTGATTAGGAGACTCATCCCAAATATTTTTATGTATTAAATAAATCTAAAAATGGAATGATACTTTTGTTTGTTAAAAATCTATTTATGATTTGCTGCACAACACTATCGTGTACCTTCTGCTCTAGTATGTTGGTTATAACTGAGAGGAAGGGGGAAAAGAGCAGCTAGCACTATTAATGACAATTTCAACCATGCATGTATTTGTTCCATGTGTCTTGTCTACCTTGCTCTCTTTATAAGAACAGAGCATGAAAATTTCTGTTAATAATTGAATGCGCCTCATATAAATAGCACATTATAAGTAGGGTGCCTGGTACAGATTTTGCAGTGGCGCCCATGACCTTCAAGTTATACCCTTTAATATGGGCCAAGCTGGTGCTGATGTGGGTGTCACCCTATCTCTAAAAGAGGCAGAGATTGGCCCAACCCAGGATAAACACTTTGTGCTCCCTGCATGGCTATGGATTGAAACAAAATGCACAATTTTTTTTTTACATTAAAATAATATTAAAAAAAGGTTTTCATTGATATCATTTAGTTATTTGAATGATTGTTTTAAAATCTGGGTGGTCCCATCAGACCACCCTTTCCTTCATATTCAAGTTATGCAATCACTTATGTAGATAAATAAAATCATCATTTTGAATGTTGATCCAATCTGATCGCACTTGGGATCGATAACAAAATATTTCAGTTTAGGGCAGATCGGGTCATGTCATATAAGCTCCGTATTTCTGTATTAATATGAGAAAACAAAGTTGTAAAATTACCTGTGCCCTTCCCTTTCATCCACATCTTCTCTCCATAATTGGTTAAACTGGATGGACATTATTTTTTGTCAAACTATTTTTATTGACATTCTGATTCAACATACTTTCACAGAATACAAATAAAATAGTTGTTTAGAGTTTTTTTCCACCAATAAAAGAATACAATTTTGCCTTGGGTCGCTTAGGCTATGTTCACACGGCTTATTTTGGGACAGATTTTGTTCTGTATTTTGCGCCGTAGTGCGCGAAATACGGCTGAAATCTGTCCCAGTCATTACGGTAATCGACAGTTCTCATAGAGAACTTTGGATTCCATGTCAATTATCCTGGCAGGATACGCGCCGTGGATAATGAGTGTCTATGGGGCCGGCGAGCTGCCGCCCCCCCCCGCCCCCGCTCAGGAGCACACGCCGTAACTGCGGGTGAAATCCATCCCGCAATTGCGCCATGAATAAGCCGTGTGAACAAAGCCTTACAGTAATACACACAGAGCAATATGAAACATATCATATTATAATAATAATAACCATATGACCCAGCATAGATTGAAGTGATGTATACAAACAATATCAGATATAATCTTATATGTATCTAACCAGTTAAAATGTTAAAACATTGGTACGTAACTCATCATTAAAGAAGCAAATTAACCCATTCAGTGGGCTGTACAGGTCCCTCCCCAGAGGAACAATGTCGCACCATCGTCCTTTCCGAATAACACTTGCCTTGCACAACTTCCCAAACTAGAAGTTGAAAGAATGAGTGAGAATTTGTTGTATAAACCTGTCTCAATTCTCTGCTGTGACTTTCCATTTGATCCTGGTGGATAAGTTTTGCCTCTGCTCTGACTGCTCTCCAGAACAGAAGCAATTAATTCCTCTTCAGTACTTGCACAGCTGCTGCTGATCATCACTAGCTGGCTGTTTTAAAACTCTGGACCATGCTATTGGTGTGTGTATGGTTTGTTCACCTTTCTCTAGTCCTCCTTTCTCTAACCTGTAATCTTGTTCCTGTACCCATGAGACCCTACTCTGGTTGTCTGTTTTGGACTTGTACCCACAGCCTGTTCTGCCTGTGTTGTCCCCAACTTCCCTGGTGGCTGGACTGCTGCTCCTCCTCCTGTGACCCCAAGGATCCCCATCGCCTGTTCATAGGTGTTTAACGGGACTGTTGTTTACCATTGTTTGTTATGCTGTTACTGTCTAAACTTGGTTTGCAAGTAAAGCCCATTTTTAAAACATTACAAGACCTCTCCTTAAACACAGTGTATCTTAAAGTTGTCCCTAATCTGCATAACTCAGGCTGATATCTTTAGTCTACCCAAACTGCCTTTTAGGTATATGTCTTCTTTCAACCATGCTAACTATGTAACCTTCCTGTAAAGTAAAGGAGCAATCCAGGTCATGAGGCGGAAGCAGACGTGGGGAAATCATGTTCCCCACAGCTGCCCTTCTCAACGCTGTCAGCAGTATATAAAAGTTTAGAGAGTAAGAGTGTATTATGATTGGATTCTGTTGACAGCAGTAGGGGGAGCAGCTGTGAGATTTGACTTCTCTTTCCCTACTCACCCCTACTAAATCTATCAGTACAATACAGTGCAACCCAGATATTCAGTATATAAGGGTGCTTTAACCAACCCTGCCCTTTCTTTTGTTGTGTTTTTTTATTGTTTTTTGTTGGATTTTTGATGTGCTGTTTTTGATTTTTGTGGGTTTTTTTGGGTGCGTTTTTTTGTGCAGAAAGGCACAACAACTAATGCTGTACATTTCTGCACAAAAAAAGATAAACGCACCAAAAACGCAGCTGCTTGTGAAAGCACCCTAAAGGGCCATTCACATGGCTTATTTTGGGCACGGATTGCAGCTGTATTGCGCGCCGTACTGCGGTCCAATACGGCTGCAATCCGTCCCAGCCATTATGGTAATTCCGTCTCTCCTCCCCGCTCGGCGAATATGCCGGGCGGGGAGAAATTGACATGTCAATTATTTATGGCGGGATACGCGCCGTGAATAATGCATGTCTATGGGGCCGGCGGGCAGCGCCCCTGCACTGCCCCTTATTCAAGCCGGAATTGCGGGCGTAATCCGTCCCGCAATTATGGCTTGAATAAGCCGTGTGCACTAGCCCTAAGGGTGCGTCCCCACGGCAGTGGACAAATACCGGTCGGTTTACCCGGCCGGTACTCGTCCTGTTTTGCGCCCATCCCCACGGCCGCGGTGGGGATGGCTTTTCTCTGCGATGAGCGGAGAAGAGCCCTCCCCCCTCCAATTGAGGTGTTCATATTCCGTCCGGAAACCGGAGCGGTGGGGACTGCTGCACGGGTTTTCCATAGAGCACAATTGTGCTCATTTTCGGCCGGTTTTTCAGGCGGTCTGACAAACAGCAACCCGGCTGAAAAACCGGCCGAAAACCCGTGCAGTGGGGACATGCCCTAAAAGGAAACTGCTATAAAAGCGATTCCCTAATTTATAAGAGAAGTGGGATATTTGCTTTAACATGATAGTGATATCTGCAGCTGAATGGTTATAGTTTACGAGCAATCTTCCCGCACAGAATAGATCATATCATCCAGCATAATAAGACATGATCTAATACCTTCTTTTGTGTTAAAAACTCAAATATATTTGATTAATTTTGAACAAAAAATATTAAGGGGCACACAAGGAGAAATCCGATAACGCACCTTTCCAAACACAGTTGTGTGATTTGTATTGCAAAAGGTAAGAAACGGATTGAGAGCCATCAGCTTCTGGTTGAAACATTACTTTGCAGCTGCATGACCTTTGTGTATCAGGGCCACACTGTCACTGGGGACCCATTATTAACTGGATAAAAATGAGCCCTAGATTCCAAACGACACATAATTTGATGTTATCGTGCCCATGTTAGGTGAGTAAATCACTGCGAAGCAGCAAGCAGCATTGATATGGTGCAGGATTTAGGGTGGGATATACTGGGAAGCCCATTCACTTCTTGACTTTGTGCTGATATTTACAGTTTGCAGAGTTAGTAGTGAGGAACAAATATACATATATTGTCAAGGTTAACATGCAGCTGTTCAGACAGTGTAGGGGGTCTGCCAGTTTCCTTAATCCTTCCACAGTCTGACCAAACCTCTTGGCTCAGTGAAATCTACACGCCTGGAATTTCATCTCTGAAAAATGATATCAAAAGTGGTTTAAAATCCACTTAGCTGATGAAAATGAAGGAAGGGAAGGCCCATTTTGCTGTGACGGATTCTGGCCAAGAATGCTGCGGAGGCTGGCAGCAGCAGGAGACATATGGAGGAATGTGTAAAGGTTTAGAGGCTTAACCCTTGGACTTTACAGTGTGATTTAGGCATGGTCTGATATTGCACACCCTAAGATAGCAATATAAATGAAGTGGGG
>JAODAL010005195.1:0-146675 GCA_025379985.1 Phyllomedusa bahiana
CTTCATGCCTGTTTGTCCTGCTTCGCTTTCGTGTGTTAAAAAGGGGGCGTGTATATTTGTTTGAACTGCATATAATGTGACCCAGCAGGTTGGCTTCACCATGCCTTTCCCCATAGGTGCTCATCAGTCAAATAAAGGTCTTTTTTATGTAAACAGCTGCTGCGAGTGGCACAATGTAGTGAGTGGTTAACCTTCTCCCTTTTCAGTTGGGGTCCAAAATTCTTTTCCCTTGAGGAATCAATGTAAATTTTTTATTTTTCTAATTACATATTGTTTGAGGAAATCCTTTTTTCCTTTTTCTTTATTTCATTTTTTTGGCTAATTATTTGGGGTACCAGGGCGGGGTAGAATTCAGCCCGGGGGTTAAAAACTTGCTTAGCAGTGAGTGTGTTGATTTAAGAAAGGGAAAGAGAGCGTAGCTGAGAGGAGGGTGATGTCTGAGCATGTGCGGCCAGGACTGAGGAGTCTCGTCAGGGTCGTATCCCTGGAGTGAGTAAAGATGCATCACTAAGGGAGCAGCTAAAGCACAAATAGTAGAGAATTTTTAATAATTTTGAACGGTGAAAATGTTTATTATGTAATTTTTAAGCTTCACACATTAGTTATACTTCTTGGTAAAACCCCTTTAAGTCCTGTATAAAATGAAACCCGTTCTGAGATCCCGGGGCCCACAATACACCGTCCTCATCCAGCCTTCCCCACGGCGCTCACCTCTCCTGGCAGCGGGTCCGCTCTGGGATCTTCTGTTGGTCGTTGCCCTCAGATGTCAGTGGGTGAGGCGCAGGCGTTGTCATGGAGGGGTGCTGGGTGTCACATCTGATGAGCCCTGGGGATAGAGAAATACTTCAATACACAACAGCGAAGGAGAAGAGCCATCGCTAATTTAAGGAGAACCGGCACCTAAAGGCTCAGCGGGCATCCCCAGAGACCCCTCCTGCCACATCGGACCTTGTGCAACAAGTGGGCATCTGAGGGGCCTCCCGAAGGGTCTATACACAGCCCGAAGGAGAGGGGGAGCCTCCCGAGGGGTCTATACACAGCCCGGAGGGAAGGGGGAGCCTCCCGAGGGGTCATTTCCCGCCCCGGGGGGAAGGGGGGCCTCCCGGGGGGTTATACACGCCGGAGGAGAGGGGGGCCCCCCGAGGGGTTATCACGCCGGAGGAGAGGGGGTGCCTCCCGAGGGGTCTATACACAGCCCGGTGGAGAGGGGGTGCCTCCCGAGGGGTCTTAAAGCCCGGAGGGGGGGGAGCCTCCGAGGGTCTATACACGGCCGGAGGGGGGGGGGGAGCCTCCCCCGGGGGTCTTTACACAGCCGGAGGGGAGGGGGAGCCCCCCGAGGGTTTACACAGCCGGAGGGGGAGGGGGAGCCTCCCGAGGGCTTACACAGGAGGGGAGGGGGAGCCTCCCGAGGAGTCTATACACAGCCCGGAGGGGAGGGGGAGCCTCCCGAGGAGTCTATACACAGCCCGGAGGGGAGGGGGAGCCTCCCGAGGAGTCTATACACAGCCCGGAGGAGAGGGGGAGCCTCCCGAGGAGTCTATACACAGCCCGGCGGGGAGGGGGAGCCTCCCGTGGAGTCTATACACAGCCCGGAGGGGAGGGGGAGCCTCCCGAGGAGTCTATACACAGCCCGGAGGGGAGGGGGAGCCTCCCGAGGAGTCTATACACAGCCCGGAGGGGAGGGGGAGCCTCCCGAGGAGTCTATACACAGCCCGGAGGGGAGGGGGAGCCTCCCGAGGAGTCTATACACAGCCCGGGGTGAGGGGGAGCCTCCCGAGGAGTCTATACACGCCCCCGGGGGGGAGGGGGGGCCCCCCGAGGGGGGTTATAACAGCCCCGGGGGGGAGGGGGGCCTCCCCGGGGTCTATAACAGCCCCCGGGGGGGAGGGGGGGCTCCCCCAGGAGTTTATACACAGCCGGAGGGGGGGGGGGAGCCCCCCCGAGGAGTTTTACACGCCCGGAGGGGAGGGGGAGCCTCCCGAGGTGTCTATACACAGCCCGGAGGGGAGGGGGAGCCTCCCGAGGAGTTTTAACCCGCCCCGGGGGGGGGTGGGGGGGCCTCCCGAGGAGTCTTACACAGCCGGAGGGGGGGGGGGCCCCCCGGGAGTCTAACACAGCCGGGGGGAGGGGGAGCCCCCCGAGGAGTCTTACACGCCGGGGGGGGGGGGAGCCCCCCGAGGAGTCTATACACGCCCCGGGGGGGAGGGGGGGGGGGATCCCGGGAGTCTATAAAGGGGGGGGGGAGGGGGAGCCTAGAGGGTCTATAAAGCCCCCGGGGGGGAGGGGGAGCTCCCGAGGAGTTATAACCCCCGGGGGAGAGGGGGAGCCTCCCCCAGGGGTCTAACAGCCCCGGGGGGAGGGGGAGCCTCCCGGGGGTCCTATTTCACAGCCCCGGGGGAGAGGGGGCCCTCCGAGGAGTTTCAAGCCCGGAGGAGGGGGGGGAGTTCCCCAGGGGGCTATACACGCCCCGGGGGAGAGGGGGGGCCTCCCAAAAAGGGGTTTTACACAGCCCGGGGGGGTGGGAGCCTCCCCGGGGCTTACACAGCCCCGGGGGGGAGGGGGAGCCCCCCGAGAGTCTTTACACACCGGGGGGGGGGGGCCTCCGAGGAGTCTATACACGCCCCGGGGGAAAGGGGGGCCCCCCGAGGGTCTTAACAAAACCCGGAGGAGGGGGGACCCCCGAGGAGGGCTATCCAGCCCGGAGGGAGGAGGAGCTCCCCCGGGTCTATAAAGCCCGGAGGGGGGGAGCCTCCCGGGGGAGTTTTACACAGCCCGGAGGGGAGGGGAGCCTCCCCGGGGTCTATACACGCCCGGGGGAGGGGGGAGTCTCCGGGGGGTTTACACAGCCCGGGGGGAGGGGGAGCCTCCCGAGGAGTCTATACACAGCCCGGAGGGGAGGGGGAGCCTCCCGAGGGGTCTATACACAGCCCGGAGGAGAGGGGGAGCCTCCCGAGGAGTCTATACACAGCACGGGGGGGGGTCTTTTAAAAAGCCCCGGAGGGAGGGGGAGTTCCCCAGGAGTCTATCCCCCAGCCCGGGGGGGGGGGGGGGCCTCCCCAGGAGTTTTTTACACAGGCCCCCGGGGGGGAAGGGGGTAGCCTCCCCAGGGGTCTTTACACAGGGACGGGGGAAGGGGGGTAGCCTCCGGGAGTTTATCACAGGGCCCAGGGGGGGGGTCCTCCCCAGGAGTCTATACACAGGCCCGGGGGAGAGGGGGAGGGCCCCCGGGGGGGTCTTACACAGGGCCCCGGGGGAGAGGGGGAGCCTTTCCCCCGGAGGGTTTTAACAGCCCGGGGGGGGGCTATTTCACAGGCCGGGGGGGGGGGGTCTATTTCACCGCCCCGGGGGAAAGGGGGTTTTACACGGCCCCCCAGGGGGGAGGGGGAGCCTCCCGAGGAGTCTATACACAGCCCGGAGGGGGGGGGCGCCTCCCGAGGGGTCGGTACACAGCCCGGGGGGAGGGGGTTGCCTCCCCCAGGAGGGCTATAAAACAGCCCGGGGGGAGGGGGAGCCTCCCCGGGGGTTTATACCAGCCGGGGGAGGGGGGAAACCTCCCCAGGAGTTTTTACACGCCCGGAGGTTCTATAACAGCCCCGGGGGGTTTTTTCACAGCCCGGGGGGGGGTTATCACAGCCCCGGGGGGGGTTATACCAGCCGGGGGGGGTTATACCAGCCCCGGGGGGTCTATTTAAAAAGGCCCGGGGAGAGTGGGAGCCCCAAGGGGTCTATTTAAAAAGCCCGGAGGGGAGGGGGGGCCTCCCGAGGAGTCTATACACAGCCCGGAGGAGAGGGGGAGCCTCCCGAGGAGTCTATACCCCAGCCCCCCCGGGGACGGGGGAGCCTCCGAGGGGTCTATTAAAAAGGGGCCCGGGGGGGAAAGGGGGGGCCTCCCCAGGAGTCTATCACAGCCCCGGGGGGGAGGGGGAGGGTCCGGGGGTCTATACACAGCCCGGAGGGGAGGGGGAGCCTCCCGAGGAGTCTATACACAGCCCGGAGGGGAGGGGGAGCCTCCCGAGGGGGGTTTTAACCCCCAGCCCCCGGAAAGGGGGGGGGGAGCCCTCCCCAGGAGCAATTACACAGCCCGGAGGGGGAAAGGGGGGGCCTCCGGGAGGGCTATACAAAAGCCCGGAGGGGAGGGGGAGCCTCCCCAGGGTCTATTTCAAGCCCCCGGGGGGTGGGGGTGCCTCCCGAGGAGTCTATACACAGCCCGGGGGGGAGGGGGAGCCTCACGAGGAGTTATAAACAGCCCGGAGGGGGGGGGTGGGAGCCCCCGAGGGGGCTATACAAAAGCCCCGGGGGGGAGGGGGAGCCCCCCGGGGTTATACCCCAGCCCGGGGGGAGGGGGGCCCCCCCGGGAGTCAATACCAGCCCGGAGGGGAGGGGGAGCCTCCCCTAGGGGGCTATCCCAAAGGCCCCCGGGGGGGGAGGGGGGGCCTCCCGGGAGTTAACACAGCCCCGGGGGGGAGGGGGGGGCCTCCCAAGGAGTCTAACACCCGCCCCCCCGGGGGGGGGGGAGCCTCCCGGGGGAGTCTATACACAGCCCCCGGGGGGGAGGGGGAAACCTCCGAGGAGTCTTTACACGCCGGAGGAGAGGGGGGCCTCCCGAGGGGGTCTTTAAAAAAACACTGCCGGAGGAGAGGGGGAGCCTCCCGGGGGGAGGGGCCCATTTCACAGCCCCGGGGGGGAGGGGGAGCCTCCCCCAGGAGCCCTATAAAACCCCCCCCGGAGGGGTCCTATACACCCCCCCGGAGGAGAGGGGGGGGCCCCCCGAGGAAATCTATTTCACAGCCCGGTAAGGGGGCTTTAAAAGCCCGGGAAAGGGGGCTATACACCGCCCGGGGGGTCTATACCAAAAAACCCGGTTTAGAGTGGGAGCCCCCCGGGGGGGGTTTTAAAACACAGCCCGGAGGGGAAAGGGGGGGGCCCCCAAAGGGTATTTACACAGCCCGGGGGGGAGGGGGGGGCCTTTCCCGAAAGGGGTCTTTTACACCCGCCCCCCAAGGGGGGGGGGAAAACCCCCCGAGGGGTCTATACACAGCCCCGGGGGGAGAGGGGTAGCCTCCCGAGGAGTCTATACACAGCCCGGAGGGGAGGGGGGAGCCCTTCCGAGGAGGGCTTTACAACAGGCCCGGAGGGAGGGGGAGCCCCCCCGGGAGTTTAACACAGCCCGGAGGGGTCTATACACAGCCCGGAGGGGTCTATACACAGCCCGGGGAGAGTGGGAGCCTCCCGAGGGGTCTATACACAGCCCGGAGGGGAGGGAGAGCCTCCCGAGGGGTTTTATTTCACAGCCCGGAGGGAGGGGGGGCCTCCCGAGGAGTCTTTTTAAAACGCCCGGGGGAGAGGGGGGGGCCCCCAGGATTTTATTTCACAGCCCGGAGGAGGAGGGGGCCTCCCGAGGGTATTTTCCCCAGCCCCGGAAGGGAGGGGGGAGCCTCCCGAGGAGTCTATACACAGCCCGGAGGAGAGGGGGAGCCTCCCGAGGAGTCTATACACAGCCCGGAGGAAGGGGGGGGGACCTTCCCCAGGGTTTTATACACAGCCCGGGGAGAGGGGGGAGCCCCCCGGGGAGTCTATACAAGCCCGGGGGGAGAGGGGGAAACCTTTCCCGAGGAGTTTTTATACACAGGGCCCGGAGGGGGGGGGGAGCCTACGGGGGTTTTTACACAGCCCCGGGGGGGAGGGGGGCCTCCCCGAGGGGTCTTTACACAGGGGGGGAGGGGGGGCCTCCCCCGGGGGGTCTATACCCCAGGCCCCGGGGGGGAAAAGGGGGGGCCCCCCGAGGAAGGGTTTTACACAGCCCGGAGGAGAGGGGGAGCCTCCCGAGGAGTCTATACACAGCCCGGAGGAGAGGGGGAGCCTCCCGAGGAGTCTATACACAGCCCGGGGGGAGGGGGAGCCTCCCCAGGAGTCTTAAACCCGGGGCCCCGGGGGGGGGGGGGCCTCCCGAAGGAGTTCTTACACAGGCCCCGGGGGGGGGGGGAGCCTCACCCAGGAGTCTTTTCACAAGGCCCCCGGAAAGGGGGGGGGAGCCTCCCCAGGAGTTATACACAGCCCCGGGGGGAGGGGGGGGGAGGGCCCCCCGGGAGTTATACACAGCCCGGAGGGGGTTTTTTACCCCCCAGCCCGGAGGGGTCTATACACAGCCCGGGGGGGGTCTTTTACACAGCCCCGGGGAGGGTGGGGAGGCCCGAGGGGTCTTTACACAGGCCCCGGGGGAGAGGGGGGGCCCTTCCCCAGGAGACATACACAGCCCCGGGGGGAGGAGGAGCCCCCCGGGGGGTTATACACAAACCCCCGGGGGGGAGGGGGGCCCCCCGAGGGGGTCTATACCCAGCCCAAAGGGGGGGAGGGGGGAGCCTCCCGAGGAGTCTATACACAGCCCGGGGGGGGGGGAGGGGGGGGGCCCTTTTTTTTCCCAGGGCTATACAAAAGCCCGGAGGGGAGGGGGGGGGGCCTCCGGGGAGTTCATACACAGCCGGAGGGGGGGGGGGGGAGCCTCCCTGAGGAGTCTATACACAGCCCGGAGGGGAGGGGGAGCCTCCCGAGGGGGTTATACCCCAGCCCCGGGGAGAGGGGGGCCTCCCGAGGAGTTTTATACAAGCCCCGGAGGGGAGGGGGGGGCCCTCCCCCGGGGTCTATCCCCACCCGGAGGGGGGCCTTAAAACCACCAGCCGGAGGTTTGGGGGGAGGCCCCCCGAAAGGGGTCTTAACAAGCCCGGGGGGTTAAAACACAGGCCCCGGGGAGAGGGGGAGCCCCCGAGGATTTATACACAGCCCCGGGGGAAAAGGGGGGGGCCTCCCAGGAGTCTATCACAGCCCGGGGGGGGGGGAGCCTCCGAGGATTATTTCACAGCCCCGGGGGGTCTATACACAGGGCCCCGGGGGAGAGGGGGGGGCCTCCCCCGGGAAATCTATTTCCCCAGCCCGGGGAGAGGGGGGGGCCTCCCCAGGAGTCTTACAAAAGCCCGGAGGGGAGGGGGAGCCTCCCGAGGGGTCTAATTCCCAAAAGGGCCCCCAGGGGAGGGGGGGCCTCCCCTGGGGTTTATTCACAGCCCGGGGGGGTCTATTCAAAAAGCCCGGAGGGGTCTTTACCCAGCCCCGGGGGAGGGTTTTACCACAGCCCGGGGGGTTGCCTGAGTACAGCCCCCGCTATGTCCCCGCCCTATAAGGTGTGTTATCACTGGGGGGCGGGAGCATCCGTCTGTCCGGGTAGAAGTTACCTCCACCAGCGGCGCCGCAGAACCGAGCCCCGGTATCCGGCTCCGACATACGTCATATCGCGACACTTCCGGATCATGCGTTCCAAACACCGGAAGCGCGTAGGACATATCCGAGCCCGCGGCCATCTTGTTGTAGCCCGGTCGGGGGTCACCAGGAGGAGCGTCCACTGAATGCTTCCGGGTCACAACTCCGCTCTTGCTCTGCGGATCACAGGGAGAACAGGTGACTGATATAAGATGTGTTCTGTGTCTGATGTGTATGTAGTGTGTGTGCTGGGGCCCTCGCCCTGTGTACCTGCAGAGCATGCATGACCCCTATACACCTGCTGTAGCTATACCCCCCAATATATGTACAGTCCTCAGCTCTTCCCTATATACCTCATATATATAGATCCCTACCTATCTCCTATAGAGATACACCCCAATATATATATGCTCTTCAACTGCTCCTCATACATCCCCTATATAACTGATATACATCCCTATTTACCTCCTCATTTTATATATATATATATATTTTATATATATTATATTATTTTAAATATTTTAAAACCACGGTGCATATATACCTGCTATAGCTATACACTATATATGTATACAGTCCTCATCTCTTCCCTATATGCCTCATATATATATCCCTATGTATACTCTTCAACTGTTTCTTATACATCCCCTATATAACTGATACACATCCTATATATCTCCTAGATATAAACCAACTATATATCTACTTTAGATATACACCCCAATATGAATATACTCTATTGTTCCCTATGAACCTCCTGTATATACATCACTGTGTATCTGCTGTAGATATACACCACTACATACTTCCCATATGTAACAACCCCTATATATCTCCTACAGCTATACAGCCCGTTAAGTATTTACTCCTCCACTGTTCCCTATACACCCCTGTTAACCTCCCATATACATATATACACTGACTATACACCTCTTATAGATATACACCTAATATACCTGCTAGATATATACCCCTATAGATTAACACCCACTATGTACCTTTTAGAGACATAGACTTCTATATACCTGCTATAGATTTACATCCCTTGTGTACTTCTTATAGGTATACATCCATATATACCTCATATAGATATACACCCGCTTTATACCCGCTATAGAAATACAACTTTGTACCTTCTATAACTGTTCTCCCCTATATACCTCCTGTCATGACCCATCTCTTATGTTATTATAGGTGGAAAGTATCTGGATAAAATTCTTGGAACGGGGGGATCTCGCCAACTTGTAGAAGATGGACAGAGGTCAGATCCCTGAGAGGATCCTAAACCTCACCCTGGAGATCATCTACCTGCTAACGGGAGAGGTGAATATTGAGGGGATTATGGTCAGACTGAAGGTTCAGGAGGTGGAGAATGGTGGATATTACTGTATGAACGATCAATATGTAACCTCTCTGTGCCACCAGTAGAAGATGTGAGTTACATTAAACAACAAAGCCGGGGAAGGTCTCCGGGACGTTAACATCAGTGGCCTCCTATCAATAACTGATCATTAGGGAGATGACCTCTGCGCAGTTACCAGACAAGTGAAGGGGATGCAGCAGAGGTGCTGGAGATCAGGTGCCCACCTAGCAAACTTAAAAGGCCTGTCCTAAGGATAGACCATTAATGTTAATGTCCCAGAGAACCCCTGTAGATCAAGGTGGGATCTGAGATGACCTCATGTACGTAGACATAGGCACAAAGATGATTTTAGGGGTGAAAGAAAATACATTTTGGAGCTGGCTTCAGATGCTGCACAACCTCTCCTAGATGCATGAGGAGAGCTTGAGGGCACCCATTGATGGTCACTAAGGATGGGTAATACCAAGAGAGGTTCCTGGTAGAAGAAAGTCTGGACATGAAATGTGGGGAAGTGAGGAGATGATTGAATGTTGGTTCAATGTGAGAAACTTCATATTTGGAAAGGCTCTAGTTTGTCCATGTGTGACATCCTACCAGTGCGGGTTGGTCTAATGGAAACCATGTTGTGCTTACCTCATTCTTTACCTTCAGGATTATATTGTTGTAAAGAAGTCTTCTGACCAAACCGGAGAAAGTAAGGTCTCCAGTGAATTCAGTGGCAGAATTCAAAGCTCCATCGCTGTGCATCCCTCTCAGTCAGTGATTCATGACAACCACAACGAGCAGAAGATCCTGGAACTCACCAACAAAATCATCGAACTGCTGACCGGAGAGGTGAGGCCTTCTGTGACTGCGGAGACATCTTGCCATAACACTACTGGGTTAGGTGTCAGAGAACTGGTTAACCATCACATTTTCATTTTTATTGTGTCAGGTTCCAAGAGGAGATGAAGACGTCACTCTCAATTTCACTGTGGAGGAGTGTGAACGTTTAGGACGTGACCCAGATAGTAACATGGACATGATGATTATGGAGAACCACCAAGCACTAAGCTCACTAAGTAAGATACTTATGCGATTACCTTACACATATAAAGGGTCTACGACTTTGGTAGATCTATCACCTGAATACGTTGTCCTATTTAAGGTCCTCTTTAGTATTAGCCCAACACAATAGGCAAGATTTCAAGTACTCCACGGCCTTCTCCCTCCCTACTCTCCATTGAACAAAAGCCACTATGTATCTGGCTGGCAGCACAGTGGCCATATCTGCTGTATACAATATATTTTTGGTGACAGTGGACTTATAATTCTGGGGACAGCTCCACAGACCAAGCTGCTCAGAACCTCTGTAGTCCCTACTAGCGTTGCACTTTAGATTTGGGTTTGGCCTGAACCAAAGCAAGAGGAATTTTGCTTGAACCTCATTATACCTGGCAACCAATCATCAGCTTGCCAGCCTAGAACTTCATTATCCCCGGCAACCAATCAGCTTGCCAGCCTAGAGCTTCATCATCCCCGGCAACCAATCAGCTTGCCAGCCTAGAACTTCATCATCCCCGGCAACCAATCAGCTTGCCAGCCTAGACTTCATCATACCTGGCAACCAAGCGGCTTGCCACTCTAGAACTTCATCATCCCTGGCAACCAATCATCGGTCAGCTTAGAACTTCATTATCCCCGGCAACCAATCAGCTTGCCAGCCTAGTGCTTCATCATCCCCGACAACCAATCGGCTTGCCAGTCTAGAACTTAACCATCCCCGGCATCCATTGATCAGCCTGCCAGCCTATTACTTAATCATCCCCAGCAACCAATCAGCTTGCCTGCCTAAAGCTTCATCATCCCCAGCAACCAATCAGCTTGCCAGCCTAGAGCTTCATCATCCCCGGCAACCAATCAGCTTGCCAGCCTAGAGCTTCATCATCCCCGACAACCAATCGGCTTGCCAGTCTAGAACTTAACCATCCCCGGCATCCATTGATCAGCCTGCCAGCCTATTACTTAATCATCCCCAGCAACCAATCAGCTTGCCTGCCTAAAGCTTCATCATCCCCAGCAACCAATCAGCTTGCCAGCCTAGAGCTTCATCATCCCCGGCAACCAATCGGCTTGCCAGCCTAGAGCTTCATTATCCCCGGCAACCAATCAGCTTGCCAGCCTAGAGCTTCATTATCCCCGGCAACCAATCAGCTTGCCAGCCTAGAGCTTCATTATCCCCGGCATCCAATTATCAGCCAGGCAGTCTAGAACTTCATCATCCCCGGCAAACAATCAGCTTGCCAGCCTAGAGCTTCACCATCCCCGGCAAACAATCAGCTTGCCAGCCTAGAGCTTCACCATCCCCGGCAACCAATCAGCTTGCCAGCCTAGAGCTTCATCATCCCCGGCAACCAATCAGCTTGCCAGTCTAGAACTTAATCATCCCCGGCAACCAATCGGCTTGCCAGTCTAGAACTTAATCATCCCCGGCAACCAATCGGCTTGCCAGCCTAGAGCTTCATTATCCCCGGCAACCAATCAGCTTGCCAGCCTAGAGCTTCATCATCCCGGCAACCAATCAGCTTGCCAGCCTAGAGCTTCATTATCCCCGGCAACCAATCAGCTTGCCAGCCTAGAGCTTCATCATCTCCGACAACCAATCAGCTTGCCAGCCTAGAGCTTCATTATCCCCGGCAACCAATCAGCTTGCCAGCCTAGAGCTTCATCATCCCCGACAACCAATCAGCTTGCCAGCCTAGAGCTTCATCATCCCCGTCAACCAATCGGCTTGCCTGTATAGAACTTAACCATCCCCGGCTTCCATTGATCAGCCTGCCAGCCTATTACTTAATCATCCCCCGCAACCAATCAGCTTGCCTGCCTAAAGCTTCATCATCCCCAGCAACCAATCAGCTTGCCAGCCTAGAGCTTCATCATCCCCGGCAACCAATCGGCTTGCCAGTCTAGAACTTAACCATCCCCGGCATCCATTGATCAGCCTGCCAGCCTATTACTTAATCATCCCCAGCAACCAATCAGCTTGCCTGCCTAAAGCTTCATCATCCCCAGCAACCAATCAGCTTGCCAGCCTAGAGCTTCATTATCCCCGGCATCCAATTATCAGCCAGGCAGTCTAGAACTTAATCATCCCCGGCATCCAATTATCAGCCAGGCAGTCTAGAACTTCATCATCCCCGGCAAACAATCGGCTTGCCAGTCTAGAACTTAATCATCCCCGGCAACCAATCGGCTTGCCAGTCTAGAGCTTCATTATCCCCGGCAACCAATCCGCTTGCCAGCCTAGAGCTTCATCATCCCCGGCAACCAATCAGCTTGCCAGCCTAGAGCTTCATTATCCCCGGCAACCAATCAGCTTGCCAGTCTAGAGCTTCATCATCCCCGGCAACCAATCAGCTTGCCAGTCTAGAACTTAATCATCCCCGGCATCCAATTATCAGCCAGCCAGTCTAGAACTTCATCATCCCCGGCAAACAATCAGCTTGCCAGCCTAGAGCTTCATCATCCCCGGCAACCAATCAGCTTGCCAGCCTAGAGCTTCATCATCCCCAGCAACCAATCAGCTTGCCAGCCTAGAGTTTCATCATCCCCGGCAACCAATCGGCTTGCCAGCCTAGAGCTTCATCATTCCCAGCCACCAATGATCAGCCTGCCAGTCTAGAGCTTCATCATCCCTGGCAACCAATGATCAGCCAGCCAGTCTAGAACCTCATCTCCTCCAGCTCACATCTGATCACTAAAACACCCTGTTTTGTCAGTCTGATTGCCAGGCCAATGAATCTGACAGGGATGACAACGTTCCAGCACAATTTGAGTCAGCCCAAAACCGAATCTGCAACATAACACTTGCCCCTGCCATTTAGACATATTGTGGTGGGATATAGAATATAGAGAACTCATTGTACCAACATTGTATTTTGTCTCCTACAGATCTGAGCGAGATGGTATCTGAAAGTAAAAGCATGGTCGGCATCAATCCGATGAGACATTATCCAAGCATGTGCAAGCCGCGGAAGAGGAAGGGGCAGCCAGTCAGGTACGTAGCCGATAATGCTGCCTCCTGTGAAGATGACAACCTCGTCACCTCTGACACCAGCCCAGAGCAAGCACCGGATGAACACACGTCCATGAAGGTGGAAAAGGAGCTTGAAGCAAAAGTGTACATGCGCTCGGAGCACACCCAGACAGACTTCACTATAACTAATGCTAAAGATGAACCCGAGGCGAAAAGTTCTCGGTCGGACTTTGTTCGCATTGACTACGATTCCGTCTTTACGGGTAATCGAGCTTCTGCGGCCCAGGAGACGACACGGAAACTTTATGACTGCGCTCTGTGCGGGAAAACCTTCACCAGCAAATCGGGCATTGTGAAGCACCAAAGGATGCACTCCGGGAGAGTCGTCTCCTGTCCGGACTGTGGCAAAGACTTCACCTGTAACTCTGAGCTGGTGGCCCACCAGAGGACGCACACGGGGGAGAAACCGTTCCCTTGTCCTTCCTGCGGGAAGTGTTTCTCCACCAACACAAACCTGGTGGCCCACCAGAGGATCCACACCGGGGAGAGGCCGTACGCTTGCAGCGAGTGTGGAAAGTCTTTCACGAGCAGTTCAGACCTGGTCAAGCATCAGATCATCCACACCGGCGAGAAACCATTCTGTTGTTCTGACTGTGGAAAAGGCTTTACCAGCAAATCCAACCTTGTCAAACACCAGCGAATCCATACTGGCGAAAGGCCCTTCCTCTGCTCCGAGTGCGGCAAGGGCTTTGCCATCAAGTCTAATCTCATCAAACATCAGGTTGTCCACACTGGTGAGAAGCCGTACCCCTGCCCCGAGTGCGGCAAGTGCTTCTCCAACCAGTCCAACGTTGCCAAACATCAGAGAACTCACTACGGGTTGAAGCGCGTCAGCACCAAAGCCGAATAGCTGGGGATAACTTTGCCTGGACAACCTCGTGGGACGATTGTGTCTTCCCCTCATCTTCTCCGTTGTTTTCTCCTCTGTTTTTTTTTTATTAGAAAATATTAACAATCATAAACTAAAGTTGTTGCATCGCCCTCACTCTTACAGCATAAAATCAGTAACAAAAAAAGCAAGAAGATAAAACAAGGCATTAAATGACGTTGTCCAACTAAGATTAGCACTTTATACCGTTCAATATACAACACACCCCCTAAGCCTCGTAACCACTGCGCCTCAGAGGCCGCCCGTCCACCTCGCTTTCAGGGCCACCGGCTACATATTTTGCGCCATTTTTGAGATCAACACTTCAGTGAATTTCCATGAGCGAGATCTTCCCAGAGATCAGCAGAAAGAATCCAGGAGGCGCTATGTGTACTCTCTTCATTTGTACATTTAGATGAAATAAACCCATTTTTCAAAAATTTAGCCTTTGTCTCTTTGTTTTAAAGCATGAACTCTCTATTGGGGAGGTGATTACTAAAGACCAGCGACTGGGGGTTGTATACTGGGGGCACTACTGGAACTGGAGGGGGGCAGGGATTGACCACTGGGGCTCTGTAAGGAGGAGGGTTTTACTGCAGCTCAGTAACTGAGGAGGTGACTACTGGAGCAAGGTAATTGAGGGGAGGAGGTGACTACCATAGCCCGATAACTGGGAAAAGGAGAGTACTTGAACCCTGATAACTGGGGGAGGAGCGGACTACCGAAGCCCGGTAACTGGGGCAGGAGCGGACTACAGGAGCCCGGTAACTGGGGGAGGAGTGGACGACCGGTAACTGGGGGAGGAGCGGACTACAAGAGCCCGATAACTGGGAAAAGGAGAGTACTTGAACCCTGATAACTGAGGGAGGAGCGGACTACCGGAGCCCGGTAACTGGGGCAGGAGCGGACTACAGGAGCCCGGTAACTGGGGGAGGAGTGGACGACCGGTAACTGGGGGGAGGAGCGGACTACAAGAGCCCGTTAACTGGGTAAAGGTGTGTACTTGAACCCTGCTAACTGGGGGAGGAGCGGACTACCGAAGCCCGGTAACTGGGGCAGGAGCGGACTACAGGAGCCCGGTAACTGGGGGAGGAGTGGACGACCGGTAACGGGGGGAGGAGCGGACTACAAGAGCCCGGTAACTGGGGAGGAGGTCAATACTGGAGCCCGGTAACTGGGGGAGGAGCGGACTACATGCCCCCGGTAACTGGGGTGGAGGTCAATACTGGAGCCCGGTAACTGGGGGAGGAGTGGACGACCGGTAACTGGGGGAGGAGCGGACTACAAGAGCCCGGTAACTGGGAAAAGGAGAGTACTTGAACCCTGATAACTGGGGGAGGAGCGGACTACCGGAGCCTGGTAACTGGGGCAGGAGCGGACTACAGGAGCCCGGTAACTGGGGGGAGGAGTGGACGACCTGTAACTGGGGGAGGAGCGGACTACAAGAGCCCGGGCACTGGGGAGGAGGTCAATACTGGAGCCCGGTAACTGGGGGAGGAGCGGACTACAAGAGCCCGGTAACTGGGGAGGAGGTCAATACTGGAGCCCGGTAACTGGGGGAGGAGTGGACGACCGGTAACGGGGTGAGGAGCGGACAACATGAGCCCGGTAACCGGGCAAAGGAGAGCACTTGAACCCTGAGAACTGGGGGAGGAGCGGACTACCGGAGCCCGGTAACTGGGGCAGGAGCGGACTACAGGAGCCCGGTAACTGGGGGAGGAGCGGACTACAAGAGCCCGGTAACTGGGGGAGGAGCGGACTACAAGAGCCCGGTAACTGGGGAGGAGGTCAATACTGGAGCCCAGTTACAGGGGAGCAGGTGACCACTGGGGCTGACGGTGGGAGCCCTCCCTAGTGTTTACCACCTACATGCCGGCATCTAGGGCCATAAACGGCCGGGATGGGAGCTCGCTCCGCACCCGGCCAGGCATAAGGAGCCCGGCTGTGGCCGCCGCTGCGGATGTTGCATTGTCCGGACGTCACAAACGTAGAGCACCCGGGAGCGGTCACTACTGCGATCCTGAGTCCAGGACTAACCACAAGCTCTAGGATTTGCCCGAGGCTTAAACCGACAGCGCACCGTGGAACGCACAAGCCGGAAGTGTCAATGCAGTGAGCCGCAGAGTGATTGTCGCTACACAGTTCACTCCCCATAACTGCTTCCGGTCGTTGCCTCTATTGCTTCTGAGGGAAGAGGAGCAGCTGGCGGTGCTAGCTGAACTCCATGACGGTATCTGCAGCTTATAGTTACCTTTAGGGAAAGGTTAGAGGGGAACCCCTGAGAGACTGTCATCATAACACCCCAAACTCCAGGTGGCCCCGCCCTCCTCCATATGGTAATTAAACAGACCCCTCCTCCATGGTAATTACATGGACCCCTCCTCTATATGGTAATTACATAGACCCTTCCTCTATATGGTAATTACATAGACTCCTCCTGCAGGTGGCCCTGCCCTCCTCTATATGGTAATTACATAGACCCCTCCTCTATATGGTAATTACATGGACTCCTCCTCTACATGGTAATTACATAGACTCCTCCTGCAGGTGGCCCTGCCCTCCTCTATATGGTAATTACATAGACTCCTCTGGAAACTGGCCACACCCTCCTCTATATGGTAATTACACAGACCCCTCCTCTATAGTAATTACATAGACTCTTCCTCTATATGGTAATTACATAGACTCCTCCGGCAGCTGGCCATACCCTCCTCGATATGGTAATTACATAGACCCCTCCAGCAGCTGGCCATACCCTCCTCGATATGGTAATTACACAGACCCCTCCAGCAGCTGGCCCCTCCCCCTCTATATGGTAATTACATAGACCCCTCCTCTATATGGTAATTACACAGACCGCTCCTGCAGGTGGCCTCGCCCTCCTCTATATGGTAATTACACAGACCCCTCCAGCAGCTGGCCCCGCTTCTCTAGATGGTAATTACATAGACCCCTCCTCTAGATGGTAATTACATAGATCCCTCCAGCAGGCGGCGCCCTCTGATATTACAGAGCTTGTCTTGCTCTCAGCCCCCCAGGCTCTTTCTGCGCAGAGAAGAGTAGCAGCTCCTCACCTATTCCGAGCCGACCCTACATCCTCCCCGCCGCGCCATGTCCTCCGATGCCGATATGCAAGCCTCAGCAGAGAAGCCGGAGATCCTGGAGGACGACCTTGGGCGGATTACGGGGAGTATTTTGCGGCTGACACTGGAAATCATCTCCACGGTCACCGGTGAGGTGAGTCCTCCTGAGGCAGAGGGACACGGCGCTGACACCTGGTAACGCTGCTCCTTCATGTGATGCTCTTGCTCCCTAGGACTATGCTATAGTGAGGAGGAAGGGTAAGGAGCGCGGTTTGGCCGGATTCAGCCCCGTCATGACGCACTCAGGACCCTCCGAACTACACGAGCGCAAGATTCTGGAGCTCACCCACAAGATCATCCAGCTGTTGTCCAGGGATGCGTCCGGAGACTCGCCCATCACACAAGGGCGCAGAAATCAGGGGGGTTCCCCACAACTCTCACCACCTCTGCCTCTTTTGGGTGTAGATGCAGGAGACACCTTTGCTCGGTTAGTGATTAGTGTTGAGGAACTTGGCAGGATTATGGAGTAGAGCCAGGGTGGTCAGATAAGCCTCCTGCCCAAGATCTGGGCTATGGTAGGTAAGGCATCGGCCTAATCTGTCCACCCACATATTGTGTGTAACAATAACCTGTCGTGTATTCCGATTTAGGTAAGAGGAACATCCCTGGGGCGAGGAAGGAGGAGGATGAGGGGAGTTACCCTAAGATGTTTGCCGACAACGAGATTCAGACCATGTTGATGTCCAACAAGGAAAGAAGCCTCTCGAAATTACCACTGCTGAGCGAGGAGAGCGAGTACAAAACCACCGGCATCAAGGACGAGCTGGTACCAGAGAAGGGAGGAATTCCCCCCGACGCCCCCTCAGCAGAAGAAAACTCCCACATCGATTATATTATCACTTACATTAAGGAGGAAGACGAATCATGGGAGGAGGGAAATCTGCTGGAGGTAGAGGTCTACACTCCTAGAGAGTACGCCTCCATCTGCAAAAGAGCTGGAAAAGAGTACATGCGGACCGGAGCGGCCTCAACTTCTCCCCACCAGTTCCTCCAAGGCACAGAACTGATGCACAGCTTCTCCGAGTGCGAGAAATGCTTCACCTGCAACAAGGACCAACGCATCCCAATCCGGGAGAAGCCCTTCGCCTGCTTGACGTGCGGAAAGTTCTTCACGACCAACTCCAATCTGGTGGCCCACCGACGGATCCACACCGGAGGGAAACCGTTCAGCTGCTCCAAATGTAGCAAACGTTTCACCAGCAGCTCCGACCTCGTCAAACACAAGATGGTCCACACGGGAGAGAAGCCCTGTTCATTGTGCGGCAAACGCTTCACCAACAAGTCCAACCTGATTAAACACCGGAGAATCCACACGGGGGAACGGCCCTACTCATGTTCCGAGTGTGGGAAGAGGTTTACCAGTACTTCACACCTCGCGACGCACCCGGGCGAGAGACCTTACCCCTGTACAGACTGTGGGAAGTTCTTCAGCAACAAATCTCATCTGTTAGAGCATAGGAGAAGCCATTCACCTGTCCCGAATGTGGAAAAGCTTTTACCCAGAAGAGCAATTTGAACAATCACTTGAGAATTCACAGCTGCGCGAAGAACGTGACACATCACTGAGGACCGCACTGTTGCCTGAGGTTTATCTGGAGTAGGGGAATCTGGAATTTGGGGCAGGACACTTCACCTCCTTCTTGACGCTTGCTAGCCAACGCCTCTACGTTCCAGACTTGGCTCCTTTACTCCTGACCTCAAAGCTTTGCTCACTCTGAACATTTCTAAGCATGGTTCGATGACTCGTCCATAGAATTCAAGTATCCATATCTTTCCGTCTCTGTATCTTCGTTCCTGGGATTTCATCTGTTCATTGTCAGGTGGAAGGACACCACAAGCCAGCCCCATTCTTCATCTTTGAGGACATTTGCCGATTTCTTTCGATTTTTCTTCTCGATTTTACTCCTGTCTTCCAATCACCAAAACTTCAATAAACTTATTTGTTGAGATTGCTTTGATGTCTCGTTACCTGAGAAGATGAACCTGTGCAGACATTGAAGCCCTTTAAATGGGGTTTTCTTGCTGAACTCCTCTTGGCACCATCTCCGACTTCTGCTTCTTCGGCTCCTCTGCCCTGAATATGAAATTCTAAGACAGATGAGTTGTTAGCAGTATTCACACAACAATGAGTCCATTCATTGCGGTTATCACATATAGTGAGTCTGCATGAGGTGGACATGACACTCTGTATGGGCTCAGTCACATAATAGCCATAGGCAGTGTCCATGTGTTCAGCTCCCGTATTTGCTCCTCACCTCCCTATTATTAAATAAATGAAGCATAGTGATGAACTAGGGTGACACTAGAAGCCGACCGTCCATGACTTTATACGCCCGGCTGTGACATCTATGGTCATGTTCACACAGCGTCGTGTGGACCTTATTTTTTGCATGTATTTCACACGAAATTTCGCTGAAATATGGCCAAACAATGTACAATACAGTTGTCGTGTACATCGCTGTAAGATACATGCCGTCAGTCACGCCGCATATTTCACAGGCGTCTGAAAAGAAATGATGTCACCTCTTCTCAGCCATATACTCAAACGCAAATAGAAAAGTACAGGGGGCACAGAGGCACCTCCCGCTGTTACGTGGCATATGCATTGTTGAAATGATGAACGTGCAAGCGTGTAATTTCAACAGCGCTACCAACACGTTTGCGCCCCACAATGCACCATGTGAACCCGGGCTAACTCTTTCCAGCCGTCCATGTAGAAGCTGCACAATTAGTGGAGAGACGGCTCTAAAGTTGTATCTCCGTGACGGGGAAGTGACGCAATTACAAAACTTATCCTAGCGCCACAAAACATACAACGATCAGGAGGGAAGAAGTGGTAAGAACTGGTGTCTGCCTTCCTTCTGGAAAGCCCGGCTGACAGCGAACTGTCCACTCCTGCAGCCGCACAGGCGGCACGGACACTGTAATGTGACCTCTGCTTGGACATTTATAGTCTGTGGGGGGTCATCATCTACAGACCAGCAGATATTGCCATGTGCAGCCGATGCTGCCACACTGTGTAGTATACTTTGTGCTGTCTCATAAAACGAGTAACTGGAAACACCACACAGATCTAGAAAACCTTCACATATACTGTAGCGATGCTCATACAAGGGCCCAGCTGCACTCACAGAAGTCACATTTTTTTCTTTCTTAAAGGGGTTGTCTCACTGCATCGATTCATCTCACCTCAGTCCTGTTTTTTTGGTTTCACTTTGAATTCAGGAGCGTTACTGGCTTCCACTAGGCTGCAGTAGAAGCCAGGTCTGTAGCTATAGCAACCAGTGCTGGCAGCCTATCAGGATAGATCAAACAGGTCTGTAGCTATAGCAACCAGTGCTGGCCACCTATCAGGATCAAACAGGTCTGTAGCTATAGCAACCAGCACTGGCCGCCTATCAGGTGACATCAAACAGGTCTGTAGCTATAGCGACCTGAGGAGCTGATGCGGCCCATACAAGAGGGGATATCTAGGAATAGGCAGGACACTGTTAATGGACACATATTGCAAAGTGACTTGTTTTTGCAAGATCTATAACCTAAAAAGCAGCGATCCCTGTAATGAGACGACCTCTTTAACTCTATTATCTAAATTTGAATGCACGCGTATAGTCAATGGTGATTGATCAAATGACAAGCAGAAGTGCGCTAACATTTACAGGGCCTCATAGCAAAACCATCAACTTCTGCAAACGAGGGGAGAAAACTGCAGCAACAACAGTAGCAAAACATCAGAACTCACATTGTAGCAGCAGACCGTGGAAAACCATGATCCTGCTCCAACCTGGGCCTCCAGCGTCTCCAGGGCCCTCAGCAGCCATGAGTATAGCCACACCCAGGACTACAAGCCCAATTCTGACTAAAAACAAGGGCAATATTACCACCAAATTCCCTCTACATTGACTGTCCAATTGTCCCAAAGCTTGGAGTGAACAAGTGATGACACAAACATTGCCGATTGGACCTCACTGGAGCACTACAGACGTCTTCTTAAGGCTGTATTCACACATTGCAGTACTGCATGCACTTTTGGTGAATGCAGGTGTTTTTGTAATGAACTTCAGTGTAAAGTAACTAAAGTTAAGTACAAAACTACAGAAAAAATGGGACATTAATTACTCAAAAAACACAGAGACAAGGCCATACTCACAGCTCAAAGGCTGGACTGAAACTGAACCCAGTAAAGAGGCCACACTGGCCCCTATGCTACTTGGGAAAGATAAACAGGTGCAGCTGATTGCTGAGCAGTAGCTCACACACCCCTCCACTAGGGGGACAATTAGACGGCACAGTGAATTGATACCTGTTCACACCGATATGCAGAAAAGCCACAGTATAATACATGGGGAGACTGCACAAATGCAAAAATACCGGTAAGACAAACACACCAAATCTATGGATGAGGGGGGGGGGGGGGTGGGTGCAGGTAATATAATTGCATCTAGATAAGGCGATACAAAAGGGTGACATTAATACAAATACATGTGGTGCACCATGCTGGCTTACATCCTATTACGCAACTACTATTCCATTGGGCGGGCTGCCCAGCACTTTTTGGGTGTCCAACACAAAATACAGACACCCTGTGCTCCCCAGTACTTTTGGGCAAAAAAATTGACATACTGGAAAAATATCAAATAAGAGGTATTCGTTAATACAGTGGCTACTATATGCAAGCCTGCAAGCCCAGTCAAGGCTCCTCGTTTCTTGCAAGTCCCTACACTAACAAAAACATTAAAACTGCAAAAAGCCAAAACATTAAAACCAGCACAACATTCAAACCGGTAAAACATTAAAACCAGCAAAAGAGCGCTTGGGATACCGTTCATAACATGGACTTAATTACATTGCTTGTTACATTGACCGATATGGAGGACATGCAGTCTCATGTTCTCTTGTAGAGACTTTGGTGTCTCTTTACTTTTGTACTCTGTTATGATTTTGTTATTTTTATGTGTTTTAGCATGGAAAATTCAATAAAAATAGGGTAAAAAAAAAAATAAAAATAGCAGAAGAGCCAAAACATTAAAACTGGCAAAACATTAAAACCGGCAAAACAGCCAAAACATTAAAAAAAATCAGTAAATGAGCCAAAACATTAAAACCAACAAAAGAACCAAAACAATAAAACCAGCAAAACATTAAGGGCCACATATATGAAAACTGTCTAAGTCTAAAACACACTTTGTTGCCCACAGCAGCCAATTGGAGCGCCCCTCTCATTTGTCCAGAGCACTATATGAAATGAAAGGGGGCTCTGATTGGTTGTTATGGGCAAGAAAGTGTCTTTTAGACCAAGAGAAGCCTGGGACACTTACAGAGGAGCCTGGGACTCTCCTGCCCTAAGGACACACTTCGGGCAGGGGTAGTTGTAGGGGGGCAGTATAAGGGTATGTTCACTCAGCGTTTTGCAATCCGAGAAACGGACTGAAAAGCGCGGTGTAAAATGCACCCAGAGGGCGCCGCGTGTTTGGATACGTTTCCTGTGCAGCAGAAATGCCCCCTCTAGTTTTACACAGGGCGTCTGCTGCATAAAACAGATCAAGAATTGACATGAACAGATCTGAAAGCCGCATGTGAGCCCCCATCGGTGATCAGGCGCTTGGACACCGCACTTGAGACTGATGTAACCTCGCTGCTCACTGTTGGATGCGGGTTCATTTATGTTTTGGGTCTGAAACACGAATCCAAACACCCATCTAAGAAACCTCCCCTAACAGAACTGGTGCCGTCAGTGCCTGCAGGAGCTCAGGCAGCTGCAGCGCCGGGCCCCCTCCCATTCCCCATCCTGCACCACTGCCCCTGTTTGGTGAATGGTGTCTCGTGTGACCCTCCCACCTCCTCCCCGGAGACGTCACTCATCCTGCGCCCCTCCCGTACAGTCACATGACTTCCCCGGCAGCTCGCTGACGTCCTCCAGTCACAAGAGCCCCCTCCCGGAATTCCTGGTGTCTCTATAGCAACACTTCCTGGGGTCGGGGTGCACGGTGCTGCCTCCATGGAAGGTGAGGATGAGACGGAGGAGGCTGGGGCACTGCGCTATCACATGACGGCTTGGGCATAAAACCCGAACCAATGCCGGGGCCCCCCCCTGACCGGAGGCCCCTGGTGACTTCTTCCTCCGCTCCCTGACCAGAGGGGGCCCTTTTGACTTCTGTCCTCCTCCGGCGGCCACTGACCAATGTCCATGGGTGATTTTGTCCTCCCCCGGCCCATGACCAAGTGTCCATGGGATTCTGCCCTCCTCCGGGCCCATCCCAGAGTGCCAGGTGATTTCTGCCCTCCTCCGGCCCCACGCCCAGAGGCCAGGGGTATTTTTTCCTCCTCCGGCGGCCCTAACCGATTTCCCATGGTGACTTCTTCCCCTCCGGGCCACGACCAAAGGGGGTTTCCTGGTGTTTTTCGTCCTCCTCCCCCGGGGGGCCATGCATAATCCTGTGGACAGCCGAGTGGGCAATGGGAAGAAGACGGGCCGGGGGACGCACATCCGCAGTGGCTCCGCCGCGCTCCGCTCTGCACCGGCCGCTGGTTGGTCGCTCGTGCCGGGCGGAACCGCTGAAACCTTCACCCCGAATGTACAGTGTGTATTTATGTCAGAAGGATTTACTGGCAGGGGTTCTGCTGGAAACTTAATGGGCCCCATCAGTGTGTGTTTGTCAGGGCGCGGGGTTAAACAACCAAAACACTAATGTGAATAGAGACGTAAGGGGTTGTATCTGTAACGTGAAGACGATTCATCCTTTCCACCATCTTCATCCAATAAAACCCTTATTATTCTCCATTTCCAGTGTAAACGGCCGATCATCGAAGGATGGAGAAGGACAAGAGCGCCATCAGCGAGCAGATACTGAGCCTGACCCTGGAGATCCTCTACCTGCTGACCGGAGAGGTGAGGGATGCTGGGAAATGTCACATGACCTCACTTATCTCTAGTACTAATACCGGAGAGGTGAGGGATTGTGGGAAATGTCCATGACCTTTATCTCTATTACTAAACAGGGGAGGTGAGGGGGTTTTTTGGGGTTTTTTTGGGGGGAGGATTTTGGTACATGACCCGCTCTTTTCTTTATTTTTAATACCGGAGAGGTGAGGGATGCTGGGAAATGTCACGTGACCTCTTACGCTATTTCTAATACAGGGAGGTGAGGGGGTGCTGGGAAATGTCACATTACCTCACTCTTTTCTCATTCTAAAAAGGAAGGTGAGGGTGCTGGAAAGTCACGTGACCCACTCATTACTAAAACAGGGGGGGTGAGGGATTGTGGGAAATGTCCTGACCCCTTACCACAGACCTCACCATCTCTATTACTAAAAACAGGAGGGGTAGGATTGTGGGAAAGTCCATGACCCCCTTATCACATACCTCACTCCCTTTATTACTAATACAGGGGGGGTGAGGGATTGTGGGAAATGTCTCATGACCTCTCTCTCTATTATAAATTAAGGAGTGGTGAGGGATTGGGAAATGTCACATACTCTTATCTACTATTACTCAATAAAAGATGGTGAGGATTGTGGGAAATGTCACATGACCTCTTATCTCTAGTACTAATACAGGTAAAGGTGAGGGGATCTGTGGGAAATGTACATGAACCTCTTGACTACCATGACCTTATCCGCTATTAATAATACAGGAGGGGGTGAGTTGGATTGTGGGAAAATGTCACTGACCTCACTCTTTTCTTCTATTACTATCACAGGAGAGGTGGAGGGATTGTGGGAAATGTCAATGACCTCGCTCTTATTCTATTTCTAAACTCAGGAGAGGTGAGGGATTGTGGGAAATGTCACATGACCTCTTATCTCTATTAATAATACAGAGAGTGAGGGATTGGGGGGAAATGTCACATGACCTCTTATCTCTATACTCAAATACAGTGAGAGGAGGGATTGTGGGAAATGTCAAATGAACTCAATCTTTTCTATATTTACTTATAATGTGAGAGGTCGTGGGATTGGGGGAATGGAAATGTCAAACCGGTACCTAGCTCTTATCTATAATACTAATACAGAGAGAGTGAGGGATTTGGGGGAAATGTCACATGACTCTTAGTCACATGACTCTAATCATCTCATTTCGATTACAGGAAGAGGGGTTGAGAAGGATTTGTGGGAAAATGTAACATGACCTCTTATCTCTTTTACTTAATTCAGGAGAGGTGAGGGATTGTGGGGAAAGTCCACATGATCCCCTCTTATCTCTATTATCCTAATACAGGAGAGGTGAGGGATTGTGGAAATGTCACATGTTCTCCTCTTATACCTATATATAATACCGGGAGGGTGAGCGATTGTGGGAAATTGTCACATGATCTCATCTCTTTTCTTATTACTAATACAGTGGAGGGGGAGAGGAATTACCCTTTAGTTCATTAGAAGTGTCTTCCACATACACAGTAGTGCCAGTTTTCCTTACCTGCAGCTGAATACAGGATTTCTCGCTGCTGCCACTGGGTCAAGTGAATCTCCCTGTGCTTTCCTATGGGAGGTTCAACCTTGGTCTCCGACTTTCTGTCCGCATCAAAAACACAGTTTCTATCCGCTAATGAGAGAGCTGGTCATGTGCCAGAGACTGTTGCATCAGCCAGAAATCCTTTATGTAGCTGCAGGTAATAAAAGTTATCTGGCTCTACAGTTGGGTTTCCTTAGAGCAATTCTATAATAGATCAAAACGGAGTGCTCCTTTAATAACACACAATGTCATTTATGTGCATGAGATCTGCTAGGGATCAGGTTTCTCCAACCTGAATCTACAAAGTAGATACACGGCTTGTCAAAGATTCCCAGTTTCTTCCACAAACAGTGCCTCACTGGTCTACAGGTTGGGTGTGGTATTGCAGATCAGCCTTTTCTGCGATACCAGACAGGACCCATGAACGGGAGTGGTACTGTTATCAAAACCCAAAATACAGTGCACTATACACAAATAGAGCAGTCATCATCACCCGGCGATATCACGTACAGCACCGATCTCTGTATAGAATACATTATATGCTGCTCTCACACACACAAGGAGATAGAGGGGGATACATAGGGGGCAGCCATGTTGGTCCTGATGTCTGTTAACTCGCTACAGGATTATATTATTGTCAAGAAGCCCAAAGGAGAAACCCAAAAAAATAGACCCCAGGTCGTAGAAGGGATTTGTAGAACTGTCGAAAATGTTTTACTGGCTCCTCACCCCATAATGCCCCAAGAGGACAATGAGCTGAAGATCCTGGACCTCACCCACAAGATGCTTAATTGCCCCAGTGGGGGTAAGTCAATTTGGGAAAACTATAAACACAGGGGATGAGGGGTCGGATGATGAGGAAGGTGGGGGAAGCGGGGACAAATACATAAACGCGGGATGGGCCCTGGAATGATGAGAGTGAGGGAATGCGGGGGCATTATATAAACACAGGGATAATGGGTTGATGAGGGGGTGAGGGTTTCTGGGGCTTTAATATAAAAAAGGGGGGACAAGGGGGCGGGAAAAGAAGGGGGGGGAATGGGGGCCTTTTAAACTAACACGAAGATCAGGGGTCGGGATGAAGGGAGGGGTTATTATTAATTTTTTTTAAGCGCCATTGATTCCGGGGCGCTGTCATTCGAAGGGTTACTTACATAACTTTTAACAAAAGGGACAGTAAAAAAGGGAAAATGACAATTGGCACGACAGGGGAGAGGGACCCTACCCCAGGCTCACAATTACAAGGAGGGAGAAAGAGACGGGGGTGAGGGGGGGAAATTTTTGTGGAGGGAAGTAGTGACAAGGTTAGTAAAGGGTTTATAGGCAAGCATAAAAAATTTATTTTCATTTTCTTTTTGAAGCTGTGAAAGGGGAGGAGTTGATGTTTTGGGGGCAGTGAGTTCCAGAGTGGGGTAAAGCAGGGGAGAATCTTGGAGACGGTTGTGTGAGGAGCGATAAGGGGGAAGCAGAGGAAAGGGTCCTTGAGGAGCAGAGTGCGGAGGGGAATATTTGGAAATTAGGCAAATGTATGGGGGGGGAGAGGTCAGGGAAGCCTTGTAGGTCTGGTTATAGCTTAAATGAATTCTTTTGGGCAAGGGAAAGTGAAGGGTTTCCCAAGGGGGGAGAGGCAGAGGGTAGCAAGGAGAGGGTGGATAAGAGGGCAGCAGAGTTAAAAAGGTTAGGGGGAGGGGGTGCTGCTGGGGGGGCCAGAGAAGGAGTTGCAGTAGCAGGCGGAGATGCAAGGCATGGACCACATTTTTGTAGGTCTATTGGGAAGAGCGGATGTGAGAGTGTTTTTCAGGGGGAGGGGGGCGGCAGAGGTGAGGGTTTGGATTTGGGGTTTGAAAGACAGAGTCGGTTCCCCCAAGGCAGCGGACTTTGGGAACAGGGAGATGGGAGCCATTTTACTGTAATAGAGAGATCAGGGGAGGGTAGACTGGGGTGGGGGAAAGATGATGATTTTTGTTTTCTCCACATTTGTTTTAGGGGAAAAAGGGTGAGAAAAGAGGAAAAAGGAGACAGACAGTCAGGATCCCGGGAGGTAGAGAAGTGACACTGGCCGAATGTAGATTGGGTTCACAGCTACAGGTGGTTGAAAGCCGTGAGGGTAGACTGCGAGGCCAAGGTGTAGAATAGAAGAGTAGTGGGCCCCGGACTGACCCTTGGGGGGACCACAGGAGAGGGCGAGGGGGGAGGGGGGAGCGAGAATGGAGAAGTGAAATCCCAAAGTGAGGTACGAAGAATCCCGGAAAGGGCCCAATCCGGATGCCGGGGGGAGGAGGGGTTTGTACAGGGGGGGAAAAGGCGACAGTGTCAAAGGGAGAGGACAGGTCAAAAGGAGGAGCACAGAGTAGTGGGTGGGGGTTTTGCAGTTTAGTCATTATATTTTGGTTAGGGCGCTTTTGGTGGATGGTGGGGTCTGAAAAACCCAATTGTAGTGGGTTCAAAAAGAGAGTTGGAGGAGAGGGGGGAGGGGCAGTTTAAAATAACTTGCTCGAGGGGTTTTGAAGCAAAAAGGGGAAAAGTGAGGTGGGGCAATAGTTGGGCAGAGAAGAGGGATCCAGGGGTATTTTTTTTAAGTGGATGGAGTGATAGTAGCATGTTAAAGGCTGAAGGGAAGATGCCAAGAGGTTAGGTGATCAGGTTGAAGAGATGTGTGAGGGCGTGGTAGAAAGTAGAGCACTGAGGTGTGGGATGAGGTGAGGATTGCAGTGGGTCAAGACAACAGTGTAGTTAGGTTGGATTTGTACATGAAGAGAGGAGAGAGCTTTTCATGAGAGACGCCGTGTGGGAAGCAATTTAAGGGGGAAGAGCAGGTTGCAAGGGTAGAAGTAGGGTGTTAGGGGACTGGGGGCTGAGTCCTTTCTTTTGCTGATGAGTTGATCTTCTTCGAAGTGAAGTGTATGGCAAAGCCATCTGCTGAAATGGAGGGATGGGGGAGAGGTGTTGGTGGACGAGAGAAGAAGTATGCGGTTTTTGAATAATGGTTTGTGGAGTATTGTGGGGACAGGGAGGATATGATAGTGGTGAGATTAATCTCTGTTTGGCTGAGTCGACGCGGTCATTAATGTCTGCAGTTAGTGTTGGTATAGTTTAGGGCAAAAGGTGAGGGGAAAATCAGGGACATTTATAAATAACACAGGGATTTATGGGTCTGTGAGTGATGGGAGGAGAGGTGAATGCTGGGACACTATAGCATAAAAAACAGGGGATGTATGGGTCTGGATGACTTATGAGAGTGGTCAGGGTCAATGCCTGGGACTATTATATATAGACACAGTTGTGATGATGGTTTCTGGAATTAAGAGAGTAGATGGGAATGCTGGGGGCATTTATACATGAACACAGGGATGATGGGCCCTCTGTGATGATAGGTGAGGTGGGAATGCTGGGACAATCAACATAACACGAGTGGATATGAAAGGTGAAGAGAAGCTGTGGATATTATTACAAACACAGGGGATGATGGGGTCGGAATGATGAGGAGGAGGTTGAGGGGGAATGCTTTGGACATTAAACTAACACAGGGGATGATGGGTCTAGGATGAAGAGTAGGTGAGGGAATGCTGGGAACACTTATATACATAACACCAGGGATGATGGTTTTTGGTATGATGAGGAGAGGTGATTGCTGGGACATTCTTACAAAACACAGGGGATGTGGGGTCTGGATCTGATGAGAGTGAGGGGAATCTGTGGACATTATATATAACACAGGGGGATGAGAGGTCTGGATGATGAGAGGTGAGATGGAAGATTTGGGCATTATACATAACACAGGTGAGTGATGGGTACCGGATGAGAGGAAGGAGCAGGTCAATGCTGGACATTATAATATAACACAGAGGGATGATTGTCTGGAATATAGGAGGTGAGGGGACTGATGGGGCATGAAACAAAAAACAGGGGATGATGGGTCTGGGATGAATGAGGAGGAGGTCAGGCAATGCTGGGCATTTATATATAACACAGGGGCTGATGGGTTCTGGATTATGAGAGGTGAGGGGAATTCTGAGGGGCATTATACAAACACAGCGGTGGATGAATTGGGCCTTGTGATAGAGGTGAGGGGAAATGCTGGACATTATACATAACACAATATGGGATGATGGGGTCTGGATGATGAGGAGAGGTGAGGGGAAATGCAGGACATTAACATAACACAAGGATGATGGGTCTGGATGAGGAGAGGGAGGGAATGGCCTGTGGACATTATACATAACACAGTGGATGATGGGTTTTGGATGAAGAGGATAGGTGAGGGGAATGCTGGGACATTATACATAACACAGGGGATGATGGTCTGGATGATTGAGAGGTTGGGGAATGCTGGGGACATATAGAACAGCGGGGAATGATGGTACTGGATGATGAGGATATAGGTCAGGGCAATGCTGGGAAATTATATATAACACAGGGGGATGATGGTCCCTGGATGATGATAGTTGAGGGGATGATGGGCAGTATACATAACACAGGGGATGAATGGTCTGGGTGATGAGAGGTAATGGGAATGCTGGACATTATACATAACACAGGGGATGATGTCGGTTTGGATGATGAGAGGTGAGGGAATGCTGGGACACTATACATAACACAGGGGATGATGGGTTCTGGATGATGGAAGGTGAGTAGGAATGCTGGGGCTTATAACATAACACATGGGATATGGGTCCTGTGCTGATGAGAGGTGAGGGAAATGCAGGGACATTATACATAACAAAGGGGATGATGAAAGGTGAGAGGAATGTGCTGGGACATTATACATAACACAGGGGATTATGAAGCGGAGAGGAATGCTGGGACATTATACATAACACAGGGGATGATAGGTCTGCATGATAGATTTGAGGTGAATGCCTGGGACATTTATAAATAACACAGGGATGATGGGAATGGGAGGATGATGAGAGGTGATGGATGCTTGGACATTATACATAACACAAGGGGAAGATGTCTGGATGATGATGGATCCTGTGTTGTCATGTTCCTATAAGAATGTCCAGGATGTCGCTGTCTATTTCACTTGAGAGTGGGAGTACATAGAGGGACACAAGGACCTTTACCAGGACGACATCTTGGGGAACCACCAAAATACTGAATTTACAGGTAAGGGAGAAACACTCTTGTACTTTGATAAATTTTGTGGTGTTCTCCTTTTTGAAGGCACTGATGCCCTTCTAGTCTTTGCTCGGTGTGTGGTGTTAGTTGCATTCACTTCCAGGCAAAGACCACTAAGTATTTTAAAGCCAGATTCTTCAGATATCAAAGAGGAAAATAATTTCATGTGTTTTTAATTTCTTAATAATTTTTTTTTTAGATGGCCTCATTCTCCATCATGTAGCATCAGATTTTGCGATGGAAGATGATAGGTCCATGGACATTGATTCAGAGACAGAAAGCTTAAAGACCCACAACTCTTGTGATACACGTACAACTTTAAGTGAATCTACGAGCGAAAGGATGGCTAGGTACGACAATGGAAACGTCAGTGATGTAGGTCAGACACATTATTCCTCCATTCGTATTAAGGAAGAACCATGGGATGAAGAAATTACTACTCCATACTCACCTGTAGAAATTCACTCAATTCATATTAAAGAGGAATCGGATTCATATGATGGAGAAAACTTCACAGACCAAAACATTCCTACACCCACAGATCATACTCAACACCCATATCCTCCTAATGTAGGCAAACTAGTCTCATATTATGGCCAAAACCTCATACAACCCACTATGTATACAGCCACAGGTCCATCACCACAGGTCCATCAACCATCCACTCAAACTATGGAAGAACCATTCTCATGTGACAGAGGTAATCTCACACCCCCCAACATTTATCCAGCTACAGATCACTCACATTACCCATCCCCTCAAAATACAGAGGAACCATCTTCACGTGACGCAGGTAGTCTCGAACACCCTAACTTTTATACAGTCACAGGTTCCTCAATACATCCATCCAGTCAAAATCCAGAGGAACCATCCTCATGTGACCAAGTTGATCTCACACATCCCAACATTTATAGGCCCACTGCCTATACAAACCAGCATCTACCTCCTGGTACCATGGAGGAGTCAACCTCATCCTTCAAAGAAGACCTCAATGACACCAGGTTGCATACACAGCATGTGCCCATCTCTACAAAAAAGAAACCAGCGAGTCGTAAAGCTCTTCTAGAGAACAAAACACGCGGACATCCTACACGACAATCTAAATCTAATCTCGGCAAGACAAAGGAACCAGCTTCACGTAGTGGGCGAAAGCTCAAAAACCAAAAGAACCCTGGACAGGAGATTCCAGCAGTATCGGCCATTTCAGGGCATCCCAAAAGCAATGATGATAATGAGACACAAAGCAGTCCTTCTGTCTACTCAGTCCATCAAAGTGACAACGCAATGGAGATCTTGTACCACTGCCCTAGTTGCCATAAAGGCTTCTTCAGTAACTTGGATCTTGCTCGACATCAAGTCATTCACACGGTAGATAAACTGTTCATATGTTCCATATGCGGGAAACGCTTCACCGAGATGTCGTTTGTCATCAAACACCAGGTCATTCACACGGACTTGAAGTTGTGCGTGTGCAAAGTGTGCGGCGACTGTTTCTACAGTGAGGCGTCGCTGGCCAAACATCAGAAAAGTCACGCACAGCCCGTCTACTGCTCCCTCTGCGGCAGATACTTCTTCGATAAGACAGAAATGGAAATACACAAGAGGACGCACACCCAAAACAAGCTCCACACCTGCCAACTGTGTGGGAAGGAGTTCATCGCCAAATCAGCCCTCACCAGACACTTGAGAACTCACCAACAACCGGCCAAGTAATGGGAGCCTGAGGCCACGAGGGACTCCCATTGGGTAAAAACTTGACTTTTGTGACTTGAGATGAACTTGAAGAGCGAGACTGTAAACGTGAAATCCAGTGATGAGCAAACCCCTCCAATGTACCCCATGTTTACACCGGCCCTGCTGGATATCCCTTATCACCCGACCCAAGTGTGAGTTCACACTATGTAAAATGGGTCGTCCAGTTTACATTAATATTTTTACTTCTAGAATAGGAAATCAAAGCTTTTAATAAACACGTATTTAAAATTCTGCTCACATGTCTTTCTTATACCAGTGTGGTAGGCCAGGTCTGTATTGTAGAATTGATATGGCCCACAGACCAGTCAAAAAGCCGAAACATGGCGTCGGTCATCTAACATTTCCCCCCGTACGTGTCTACACAATAGAAAGGCTATAGTCTAGTTTTTTTTTCCTCTACAAACCCAAATACAAACTCTTTCAGCTAGAGGCATAAAAAAAGTGTCACACATTAAGTGCACAAGGATGTGGTCTATTGCAAGCCCTCTCTAAAAACACACTTTATTACCATCTCCTCAAGGCTCCTGCACAAGTAGTCCCTCCAATACCTGCTTCTGGCAACAGCCCAGGTGAGGAGACCAAGCATCTACCAAGATGCTGTAACCCAGCTTGACCTTTCTGAAGAGAGCCAGTGGGTGAACCCGATGGCCATAAATTCTTCCCCTGGACCTCAGGAGGGGACCCCAAAGGGGCACCTTATCCCGAACTCCTGTTACAAATAAGTGACCACACAATGACATAGAGAATAAATATAAAGAGGCCGCTAAACAGGTTATCCCCCTACAGATTTAAACATAGTGTACCAGCAACAATCAGTCCATATAAAAGGGCCTTAGTTTGTGGGTATAACCATTTCTATTATAGATAGGAACCTACTGCCTTGATTGAAGAAGGCATGTGAGGCATTCCATAAATAATTAAAACCGGCTGTTCCCTTGATGGTGGAGAACACATTCAGGTATGACCTCAGTTTTGAACGCTTAGTAAGATTGCTTTTGGTCTCCTCTGTTTGGTAGAAATGTTCGAAAACCATTGTGTTTGACCTAAGTCTCTTCTGAAACTTATGGTCGTAGATAGGTCAGGTCGAAATATAGTTCTATAAAGACGAGGTTCAACAAAGTATTGTACTCACTGCGATGTCGGGAGCAACATCTTCTCTCACTATGTAAAGTACAATCTGGTAGACATAAAATACTGTATCCATCATACACAGATACTTAATGCCCTCCTCACCATTACCTGGCGTGCTGCAGATCTCTCCATCTTCTCGCCATCCCTTCGAATGTATTGCCTCACTAGGCCTTCACCTCTAGAAGAAGCATCATGGATTCCTAAACAGAGGTTACTGCACAGACTGTAGAAAAGAGGGGCTCTCATATCCTGTCCTCCTCCAGACCTCTCATTCCCCCTCCAAATCCCTCTGTCAACCTTCAGTCTTTGCGGACCATTCTCTATAGTCCTGTGTTTCCTTCACACTCCTCTGTCCCCTTTCAGTCTTTGCTGTCCTCCCCCAGAATCCTCTGTCTCCCATCAGTCTTTGCTGTCCTCCCCTAGACTCTGTTGTCCCGCTCCATACTCTGCTGACGTCTTTCAGACTCCTCTGTCCCCTCTCCAACCTCTGCTGACGTCTTTCAGACTCCTCTGTCCCCCCTCCAACCTCTGCTGACGTCTTTCAGACTCCTCTGTCCCCCCTCCCCCCTCTGCTGACGTCTTTCAGACTCCTCTGTCCCCACTCCAACCTCTGCTGACGTCTTTCAGACTCCTCTGTCCCCACTCCAACCTCTGCTGACGTATTTCAGACTCCTCTGTCCCCGCTCCAGCCTCTGCTGACGTATTTCAGACTCCTCTGTCCCCGCTCCAGCCTCTGCTGACGTCTTCAGACTCCTCTGTCCTGCTCCAGACTCTGCTGATGTCTTTCAGACTCTTCTGTCCCACCTCCCGTCTTTGCTATCCTTACCCAGACTCCTCTGTCCCCCCTCCAGCCTCTAACGTCTTTCAGACTCCTCTGTCCCCCTTCTAGCCTCTGCTGATGTCTTTCAAACTTCTCTGTCCCGGCTCCAGCCTCTGCTGACGTCTTTCAGACTTCTCTGTCCCGGCTCCAGCCTCTGCTGACGTATTTCAGACTTCTCTGTCCCGGCTCCAGCCTCTTCTGACGTCTCTCAGACTCCTCTGTCCCCCCTCCAGCCTCTGCTGACGTCTTTCAGACTTCTCTGTCCCGGCTCCAGCCTCTGCTGACGTCTTTCAGACTTCTCTGTCCCGGCTCCAGCCTCTGCTGACGTCTTTCAGACTTCTCTGTCCCGGCTCCAGCCTCTGCTGACGTCTTTCAGCCTTCTCCGTCCCTTCTCCAGCCTCTGCTGACGTCTTTCAGACTCCTCTGTCCCCCCTCCAACCTCTGCTGATGTCTTTCAGACTTCTCTGTCCCAGCTCCAGCCTCTGCTGACGTCTTTCAGACTCCTCTGTCCCCCCTCCAGGCTCTGCTGACGTCTTTCAGACTCCTCTGTCTCCCCCCTCCAGCCTCTGCTGACGTCTCTCTTCTGTCCCCCCTCCAGCCTCTGCTGACGTCTTTCAGACTCCTCTGTCCCGGCTCCAGCCTCTGCTGACGTCTTTCAGACTTCTCTGTCCCGGCTCCAGCCTCTGCTGACGTCTTTCAGACTTCTCTGTCCCGGCTCCAGCCTCTGCTGACGTCTTTCAGACTTCTCTGTCCCGGCTCCAGCCTCTGCTGACGTCTTTCAGACTTCTCTGTCCCGGCTCCAGCCTCTGCTGACGTCTTTCAGACTTCTCTGTCCCGGCTCCAGCCTCTGCTGACGTCTCTCAGACTCCTCTGTCCCCCCTCCAACCTCTGCTGACGTCTTTCAGACTCCTCTGTCCCCCCTCCAACCTCTGCTGATGTCTTTCAGACTCCTCTGTCCCCCCTCCAACCTCTGCTGACGTCTTTCAGACTTCTCTGTCCCAGCTCCAGCCTCTGCTGACGTCTCTCAGACTCCTCTGTCCCCCCTCCAGCCTCTGCTGACGTCTTTCAGACTCCTCTGTCTCCCCCCTCCAGCCTCTGCTGACGTCTCTCCTCTGTCCCCCCTCCAGCCTCGGCTGACGTCTTTCAGTCTCCTCTGTCCCCCCTCCAGCCTCTGCTGACGTCTTTCAGACTCCTCTGTCCCCCCTCCAGCCTCTGCTGACGTCTTTCAGACTCCTCTGTCCCCCCTCCAGCCTCTGCTGACGTCTTTCAGACTTCTCTGTCCCGGCTCCAGCCTCTGCTGACGTCTCTCAGACTCCTCTGTCCCTCCTCCAGCCTCTGCTGACGTCTTTCAGACTCCTCTGTCCCCCCCTCCAGCCTCTGCTGACGTCTCTCCTCTGTCCCCCCTCCAGCCTCTGCTGACGTCTTTCAGCCTCCTCTGTCCCCCTCCAGCCTCTGCTGACGTCTTTCAGACTCCTCTGTCCCCCCTCCCGCCTCTGCTGACGTCTTTCAGACTCCTCTGTCGCCCCTCCAGCCTCTGCTGACGTCTTTCAGACTCCTCTGTCCCCCCTCCAGCCGCTGCCATCATCTTTCAGACTTCTCTGTCCTCCTCCAGTCTCTGCTGATCTTCTCCAGACTTCTCTTTCCTTCCCCAGTCTCTGTTGGTGGCAAATTCTCTCTCCTGAGAAAAAAATAATCAGAAATGTTGAAATCCAACTGTCTAATCTCACTTCTCAAACATCTGCCATCGGTGGACCGCCATGCCCTTCAAAGTCTGTTCTGGACCCACCGACAGCGACAGCTTCAGCCACAAGTAATGTGTACAGCAGCATAATGCTTCCGTAATTCTATTTTGTTCATTACATTCCCCTTTATGGCTGCAGATATGAGGAAGAAGATTGGAGATGGGTCGAGTTAATGTCCTACAAGCCCCAATAATAGTTCCCTGACATACGATCCCTCATCCGTTCTATCCTTCTCAGATGTTTATAAATGACTCCTTTCCTTTACATTGTATCACATACACTGGAAAAAATATTTCACGACTGGTTAAGATTTGATGTTGCAACTTATAACGTTATCTATGTAACAAGCAATAAAATACTGTTTGGAGTTTCAGTTGTTCTTCTCCATTCTTCTCACTGTTGTGTCCAAAGACCTGCAACTATAAATCGTAAAGTTAATACAGTGGGAAAAACAAACAAAACATGTCCATCAGGTTAAGCCGGGAGCGTTGAGCAGAGGTGTATGGGAAACTCTAGAACTTTGTTTCCCGTATTATTCCAGAAACCCATAAGCATGAAGCAATCTGACCGAAAAAAAGGAAACATCTTCTCCCCTGAGTGGTGATCAGACAGGATCAATATCAAGTGACTATAGACGAAAACCATAGGTCTGTTACACAAGAACCTGGATAGAGGTGAAAAGGTTCTGGCCTAGAGCTAAACCATATGGCCAACTTTTGAAATTGCCTTCAGGAAGATTCCTAGGCCACAGAGCATTTCTTTTTACAAGCGGTGTGTAGTCTGGTAGCCATAAAATATTGCACCTTCCATCTAGAGATACATATGCCCTCCTCACCATTAGCTAGTGTGCTGCAGATCTCTCCATCATTCCTTATCAGCTCTTCCTCCTCATGGATCCCTCAACATGGGTTACTGCACAGACTGTGGAGAAAGTGTGGCCCTCAAATTCTGTCCTCCCCTGTTCACCTCCAGACCCCTTTGTCCACCTCTAAAAGCCTAAAACTCTTTATATGAATGTGCTCATTTCAGGTGACCCCTCCACCTCCTCCTCCCTCCAACCCCTCCGTCCTCCTCTCTCCCCTCCAGGACCCCTCCGTCCTCCTCTCCCTCAAGAGCCCCCCTCCGTCCTCCTCCCTCTAGACTCCTCCGTCCTCCTCCCTCCAGACTCCTCCGTCCTCCTCCCTCCAGACTCCTCTCTCCTCCTCCTCCCTCCAGACTCCTCCATCCTCCTCCCTCCAGACCCCTCCGTCCTCCTCCCTCCAGACCCTCCGTCCTCCTCCCTCCAGACTCCTCTGTCCTCCTCCTCCCTCCAGACTCCTCTGTCCTCCTCCTCCCTCCAGACTCCTCTGTCCTCCTCTTCCTCCCTCCAGACTCCTCTGTCCTCCTCCTCCCTCCAGACTCCTCTGTCCTCCTCCTCCCTCCAGACTCCTCTGTCCTCCTCCTCCTCCAGACTCCTCTGTCCTCCTCCTCCCTCCAGACTCCTCTGTCCTCCTCCTCCCTCCAGACTCCTCCGTCCTCCTCCCTCCAGACTCCTCCGTCCTCCTCCTCCCTCCAGACTCCTCTGTCCTCCTCCCTCCAGACTCCTCTCTCCTCCTCCCTCCAGACTCCTCTCCTCCTCCCTCCAGACTCCTCTCTCCTCCTCCTCCCTCCAGACTCCTCTCTCCTCCTCCTCCCTCCAGACTCCTCTCTCCTCCTCCTCCCTCCAGACTCCTGTCTCCCCTTTTCTCCTTCAAACTCCTCTGTCCCCTTTCAGAAATCTCTGTTCCCCTCTAACTTTTGCGGGAACCCAGGATGACTCTCATTTTTGCAGGTGTCTCTTTGTATCACCTGCAACTTCTGAGCCATGTTAGTCGGCACTACGAAAAAAAAACCCAACAGTAATGTAATTTCTGTGAGTAATGTACAAAATCACACAAATCCATGCATTCCTGTAGGATAATAAACTTATGCATTATATCATTCTTGAATTTGCATGCAAGTGAAATAAGCCTGCACATAGAAAAAAAAAAAAAGCTGGCATATTGGGGCACAGTATATAGATTAAAGGGTCACGGCTGCAAGGAGCTCTGGTTGAACATAAGTGAAAATGTATTGGCATCAGACTTGAATTAGTACCACAAATTGTCACACCAAAGATGGCTCCGCAACCAAGGACATGAGATAATACACAATGTTCCCTCTAGTGGCCACTGCTGGCTTAAACTGTAAACTACAACTCCCAGAATTCCCTGTGTCAGTGATTCCTTCCAGGTCATCTTCCTATCCCTGCTGCATGTGATAAACAATCCAACTTACAGAGCAAGGTAATAATGAGAAGTGTGATGTGTGCGGTATATAGTGTGCATCAATAGGGCGGGATTTAGGGGTATGATGTATGTTATCATTTAAGAGGAGTGGGAGATACTGTATAAAGGGTGATGGGTATGTACATTATAATACAAGGCGTGGGGAATATAATGTCTGTTATAGGACGAGGAGTATATCAGACCCTATAGTGCTAGGAGCGGTGGGTATAATAGACCCTATAGTGCTAGGAGCGGTGGGTATAATAGACCCTATAGTGCTAGGAGTGGTGGGTATAATAGACCCTATAGTGCTAGGAGTGGAGGTATAATAGACCCTATAGTGCTAGGAGTGGCGGGTATAATAGAGCCTTTAGTGCTAGGAGTGGATGGTATAATAGCCCTATAGTGCTAGGAGTGGAGGGTATAATAGCCCTATAGTGCTAAGAGTGGAGGGTATAATAGCCCTATAGTGCTAGGAGTGGAGGGTATAATAGACCCTATAGTGCTAGGAGTGGAGGGTATAATAGCCCTATAGTGCTATGAGTGGTGGGTTTCATAGACCCTTTAGTTCTAGGAGTGTTGGTTTAATAGACCCTATAGTGCTAGGAGTGGAGGGTATAATAGACCCTATAGTGCTAGGAGTGGAGGGTATAATAGACCCTATAGGGCTAGGAGGGGAGGGTATAAAATACCCTATAGTGCTAGGAGTGGAGGGTATAATAGATCCTATAGTACTAGGAGTGGAGGTATAATAGACCCTATAGTGCTAGGAGTGGGTTATGACTTAGTAGGGTGGAGGGTATAATCCTATAGTGTAGGAGTGGAGGGTATAATAGCCCTATAGTGCTAGGAGTGGAGGGTATAATAGCCCTATAGTGCTAGGAGTGGTGGGTATAATAGACCCTATAGTGCTAGGAGTGGAGGGTATAATAGACCCTATAGTGCTAGGAGTGGAGGTATAATTGACCCTATAGGGCGAGGAGTGGTGGGTATAATGGACCGTATAGTGCTAGGAGTGGAGGGATAATAGACCCTATAGTGCTAGGAGGTTTAGGTAGCCCTTAGTGCTGGAGGGTATAATAGACCCTATAGTGCTAGGAGTGGTGGGATAATTGTTCCTTTTGTACGAGGAGTGGAGGGATAATAGATCCTATAGTGCTAGGAGTGGAGGGTATAATAGACCCTATAGTGCTAGGAGTGGTGGGTATAATAGACCCTATAGTGCTAGGAGTGGAGGGTATAATAGACCTATAGTGCTAGGAGTGGAGGGATAATAGATCCTATAGTACTAGGAGTGGAGGGATAATAGATCCTATAGTGCTAGGAGTGGAGGGTATAATAGATCCTATATTACTAGGAGTGGAGGGATAATAGATCCTATAGTACTAGGAGTGGAGGGTATAATAGCCCTATAGTGCTAGGAGTGGAGGGTATAATAGCCCTATAGTGCTAAGGAGTGGAGGGTATAATAGCCCTATAGTGCTAGAGAGTGGAGGGTATAATAGCCCTATAGTGCTAGGAGTGGAGGGTATAATAGATCCTATAGTGCTAGGAGTGGAGGGTATAATAGCCCTATAGTGCTAGGAGTGGAGGGGATAAAATAAAATAGCCTATAGTGCTAGGAGTGGAGGGTATAATAGTCCCTATAGTGCTAGGAGGGAGGTATAATAGACCCTATAGTGCTAGGAGTGGAGGGTATAATAGCCCTATAGTGCTAGGAGTGGTGGGTATAATAGCCCTATAGTGCTAGGAGTGGAGGGTATAATAGCCCTATAGTGCTAGGAGTGGTGGGTATAATAGCCCTATAGTGCTAGGAGTGGAGGGTATAATAGACCTATAGTGCTAGGAGTGGTGGGTATAATAGACCTATAGTGCTAGGAGTGGAGGGTACAATAGTCCTATAGTGCTAGGAGTGGAGGGATAATAGCCTATAGTGCTAGGAGGGTATAATAGACCCTATAGTGCTAGGAGTGGAGGGATAATAGATCCTATAGTGCTAGGAGTGGAGGGTATAATAGATCCTATAGTGCTAGGAGTGGAGGGTATAATAGCCCTATAGTGCTAGGTGCGGTGGGTACCATAGAACCTATAGTGGGAGGAGCGGTGGGTATAATAGACCCTATAGTGCTAGGAGCGGTGGGTATAATAGACCCTATAGTGCTAGGAGCGGTGGGTATAATAGCCCTATAGTGCTAGAAGTGGAGGGTATAATAGCCCTATAGTGCTAGGAGTGGAGGGTATAATAGCCCTATAGTGCTATTATGCGGGGGGTATAATTTTTGCCGCATGTTTGACCTTTTCTGGAGTGGATGTTAAAATACCCTAATGAGGAGTAAACACGAGTCCTAAGTAAGGGGTTTTCCTTGCTGAGTTTAATAATCTATACGTGCTAGGAGTGGAGAGGATAATAGCCCTACTAGTGCTAGTTGTATAATAGCCCTATAGTGCTAGGAGTGGTGGGTATAATAGCCCTATAGTGCTATTATGCGGGGGGTATAATTTTTGCCGCATCAGAACACTACTCTGCAATACCAATTGTTTTGCAGAATAATGTACAAGCTATTGGGGCCTCTAATGTCAAGTATCGTAGGGGAACTAAAAAAAACAAGAAAAAAAAAAAGTTTATAACAAAAAAATAAATTTATTAAGCATAATTGGTAGGCGCGTCTGTAAAAGTGCAATCTAGTAAAGTATAAAATTATTTATATCGAAGAAAAAAAACACCGAAACAGAGGTTTTTTTGGCCACTTGACTTCCCCAAAAAAACTGGACTACAAAGTGATAAATAAGTTACATGCACCCGAAAATGCTTAACAACAAAAACTACACATCCGCCCGCAAAAAAACGAGCCCTTCACTCAGATCCATGGATGGGGAAAAAAATCTATAGGTTTCGGAAGGGGATAAGGAACCGAGCCGTGTGTCACGTCAGGAGCATGGCCACGTAGCGTTATCTGGCTCTGAATAGCAGACGCTCTCTTTCCTTGCTTCACAGGAGGATGAACATCTGATGTTGACAGTGACCAGGTTTTGAAGATGTCACCAAAGACTGACTGCGAGATGACCGAGAGGATCCTAAACCTCACCTTTGAAATCATCTATCTGCTAACGGGAGAGGTGAGGACCTTCTGGAATATCACACATCACTGTTTTCTATGTTTCTAATTTTGTATTGTGGGATCAATAGTGGGTCGCAACCCCCAAGATCCTCATAGGCAGGAGCACTCACAAGTCCACCACAGTCACGATACAGAAACATATCCAGGCTGCTGTGTCCAGTCATTGAAGGCCTATTCAATCTATAAATTGCTAGCATTGTTGTGATATGGCCGAACATGACTGTATGTGACCATTGGCCATGACAGAAGAGGTCAAGGGTTCTAGGAAAGGACATTGATCGGCACTTTTTCCATACACAGGATTACACAGTTGTGAAGAAGACATCTGATGAGTGTGTGGACTCCAGCAACCATCCTTATATATCAGGAGGTTTAGGCAAGACTCAGAACCTCATCCCAGAGCCTCCGCACTCACTGAAACCCGAGAGGAACAATGAGCAGAAGATCCTCGACATCACCAACAAGATCATCAAGCTGCTGACCGGAGAGGTGACGAATGAACTACATTTAATATCTGTTTTAGACAATTTTTGCTCCTAGGTTGACCAGGGTCTGACTTAACGGAAGGGGAGGTGGCTTGAAATCAGACACTGTGCTCCAACATTGCACCAAAATTGTAGTGCAGGATATAGAAATAAAGTGAGCCAACCAATAGGTTGTATAACGTTAGGCAATGCTGTCTAAAGATGCGCCAAATCTATCATACCGCATGAATTATTGTGATCAATTTGGCATAATGCAGCTTGGGTATTAGGATTACTAAATCTGTGTCTGAATGATGACGGGATCCTTGTGTTGTCAGGTTCCTGTAAGGTGTCAGGATGTCACATTCTATTTCTCCATGGAGGAGTGGGAGTACATAGAAGGACACAAGGATCAGTACCAGGACGTCATCATGGATGATCAGCAGATGTCACCAGGTAAAAACTATTCTGCCTCCGACTAGGATCATTTCTGACTGAAACTTAGTTAGTCTGGCCTTCGTCACATATGTCATCCAGGATACTTTGGTGGAACCCAGCAAATTTTCAGTCATTAGTAGCATTGCACAAATAGGTCCCTGCTAGGTTCTACCAAAATCTGTGAAAATAATTTAGGTTCTAAAAGTCCCAGTATTTTTTCTGTTCCTATTCGTTACCCAAACCCTAAATTTGGACTGGGGTGTCTACAAGTTCCGGACATCCCAAGTTTTCTCTTCAACTCGCAATCTGTAACCCTAACCCTAGTCAATTCCCTAAATTCAGGCCTGACTATGAATATGATTTCCCGAAATGTGGTGCTTCTCCAGGGTCCTTTCATCATCTGGTTTGGTCATGTCCTGGAGTTCTCATTTTTTGGGACCAAGTGGTCAAATTCTTCAATGACATGATGGGTTCTCCGGTACCGCTCTGCCCTAAGCTTTGTCTTTTGACTCCAGATTGTGAAACCTTTGAGTCAAGATATGCTTATATTCTCTTTATTCAAGCTACATGCTTCGCTAAAAAAGTTATTGGCAGGAACTTGCTTTCTCCAAAACCGCCGTGCTTCTCAGAAGGGTTGGGCACAGCAAATGCAGCACTCTCAATAAAAAATGGCTTTCTAAACACAGAAATTGTCCTCAGAAGTTTAACAAAATCTAGGGTAGATGGTTGGAGTCCCAAGATATAGTTTATCTTCAGCCTACTATGACATATGACACCCCTTCCACATCGTAGCTTCAGTGTCGGGCAAGACTAAATCTTCCCTTTATCTTCTTCCCAATCTTAGTTCAGTTTTTTTTTTTGCCCAATTCTCCGATTAATCATCCTCAGTTTGCAACATCACCTGCAATGGATTTTTCCTTATAGTTTCATAGTTTGTAAGGCCGAAAAAAGACGAGACGTCCATCCAATTCAGCCTGTTGTGCTAAGGTGTTGATCCAGAGGAAGGCAAAAAACCCCAATGAGGTAGAAGCCAATTGTCCTCATTTTAGGAAAAAAATCCTTCCCGACTCCAACTGGCAATTGGAAAAATCCCTGGATCAATGACCCCTCTCCTGAATCCTAGTCACTGTAACTTGTTATATTATTACGCTCCAGAAATGCATCCAAACCCTTTTTGAACTCTGTTAGTGAATTCACCATGACAATTTCCTCTGGCAGAGAGTTCCACAGTCTCACTGCTCTTACAGTAAAGAATCCCTTTCTATGTTTATGTAGAAACTTTCGTTCCTCAAGACATAGAGGATGCCCCCTTGTTCTAGATACAGCCCTGTGTATAAATAAATCTTGGGAGAGATCTCTATATTGACCTTTGATGTATTTAAACATATTTATTATGTCCCCCCGAAGCTGTCTTTTCTCTAAACTAAATAACCCCAATCTTGCTAATCTTTCTGGGTATTGTAGTCCACCAGTCCTTTTATTTATTTTTGTTGCCCGCCTTTGTACCTATTCAAGCTCTACAATGTCTTTCCTGTGCACTGGTGCCCAAAACTGTACACAATATTCCATGTGTGGTCTAACCAGTGACTTGTATAATGGGAGAATAATGTTCTCATCATGTGCCTCTATGTCCCTTTTAATGCACCCCATGATCCTATTAGCCTTGGAAGCTGCTGTCTGACACTGGCTGCTACAATTAAGTTTACTGTCCACCAGGATTCCCAAGTCCTTCTCCATGTCACTTTTACCCAGCCTTTTTCCATTTAACATGTAGTCATGTAATGGATTTTTCCTCCCCATGTGCATAACCTTGCATTTATCTGTGTTAAACCTCATCTGCCATTTCCCTGCCCAGGCCTCCAACTTATCCAGATCCCTTTGTAATAACACATTATCCTCTATTGTGTTGATTACTTTACAGACTTAGTATCGGCTGCAAAGATCGATATTCTACTGTGCAATCCATGTGTAAGATCGTTAATGAAAATGTTGAAGAGGATAGGGCCCAATACTGACCCTTGTGGTACCCCACTAGTAACAGCAATCCAGTCAGAGTATGTACCGTTAATTACTACCCTTTTTTTTCTATCAGTGAGCCAGTTGCTTACCCACTTGCACACATTTTCCCCCAGTCCAAGCATTCTCATTTTATTTACCAACCTTTTATGTGGCACCGAATCAAATGCTACAGTCATGGCCAAACGTTTTGAGAATGATACAAATGTTAATTTTTACAAAGTCTACTGCATCAGGTTTTATAATGGCAATTTGCATATACTCCAGAATGTTATAAAGAGTGATCAGCTTAACACCAGAGGTCCTTGCCTTGAGCTTTTGGCCTAAGTCCCTGAAATAATTTTTAAGGACACTCCACCTACCTCTAACTTTGTCATTGGTGCCGATGTCGACCATGACAGCTGGATTCTCACCAGCCCCACCCAGCAATCTGCCAACCCGATCCGCGATATGCCGAACCCGGGCCCCAGGTAAACAACATACTGTTCGACGATCCCGGTCTTTGTGGCAGATTGCCCTGTCTGTGCCCCTAATAATGGATTACCATTCTGCAAAGCTTCCAGTGTAAGGTCACCTCCAGTTACCATGAAATAGAGGAAAGCTGTATAATACTGTAATCAGAAGGGACCACAGGACAGACTGGAAGTTACATATAGTTACATAGTTATTACGGTTGAAAAAAGTCACGTGTCCATCAAATTCAACCAAGGGTGGGAACAAAGTGGGTGAAGGAAGGGAGACAAGGACATTTAGCCTAGCCTAACCACTGGTGAATGCCCTGAAACCCACAAGGCAAGAAACAATCTGTTCCAGGGGAGACCCTATCTCAGACCCCAGATCCTCCACCAGCCAGGATCCAGAATTTTACATAGCTACGTATGCATAAATATTCTTTGGTTTCAGGTAGTTAGCTAAGCCTTTCTTGAAACCCTCACCTGTTCCTGCTGTGACACGCTCCTCAGGTGGCTATTCCACAGATTTACAGTTCTTACAGTGAAGAACGCCCTTCTCCTCTGGAGATTGAATCCTTTTTTTCTCCAACTGAAGGGAATGTCCCCTTGTCTTTTGAGGGGGCTTTACTTGAAATAATTTTTCCCCATACTTTTTGTAGGGACCATTTATATAAATTAATGATGTCCCCCCGGAGCCGTCTTTTCTGAAGACTAACTAAGTTCTATTCTACTAACCTCTCCTCATAACTAAGATGCTCCATTCCCCTTATAAGTTTGGTTGCTCGTCTTTGCACTCTCTCTAGTTCCATTATATTTTTTCTATAAACTGGGGCCCAGAACTGAACAGCATATTCTAAGTGAGGTCGCACCAATGCTTTATACAGCGGTAGAATTACACAGCGGAATGCTAAATACCAAAAAAATCCCAAACACCAACTGTGGGTTAGGGGCAATTTTTATTTAAATTCAGTTTGGGCCAATCTGAATTGCTTAGATTCGAGTCACCTGAATCTGAAGCACAACACTAGGATCTAGGTTCCCCTGGACACCACTGGTGTCCTCAGTGTGCAATAGATCCATTACAGTAAATGGAAGCAATAACACCCATGTGAACAGAGACTTACACAATACTTTGCAGCTCTTTCAAAGCTTGTAAAAGCTCCGATCAGTTCCTACAACTCTAGGAAGTCTATAAAACAGATAGTGTGGAGCTGCAGACTGGTAGTCGCTTAGGTGCCTTTCCACATTTGGATAATGTGTGTGATTTAATTTGTCATTTGCAATTTATTATTGTTATTATTTATTTTATAGCGCACTTGGTTCCAGGGCGCTGTACATTCAGGGGGTTATATATATCACATAAGTCAAACAGGTACAAAGTGACAATGAGTAACTAACAACTGGTGCAGAGGGCAAGAGGGCCCTGTCCGTGAGGGCTTACAATCTACAGGAAAGGAGGAAAATGACAGGAGGTGAGGGGCAGACATGTTTGTGGGGTGGAGCAGTGCAACACGGTTAATGTTGGTTATAGGCTCCTGAAGAGATGGGTTTTCAGGTTGCGTTTGAGGCTAGTGAGAGAGGGGGAGAGTCTGATGTGTTGGGGCAGTGAGTTCCATAGTGTGGGGGGAAGCACGGGAGAAGTCTTGGAGACGGTTATGCAAGGAGCTGATAAGAAGAGAGCAGAGAAGAAGGTCCTGTGAGGAGCGGAGGTTGCGTGAGGGGAGATATCTGGAGATTACGGTAGATACGTATGGAGGGGAAAGTTTATGGAGAGCCTTATAGGTCAAGGTTACTAACTTGAACTGGATTCACTGGGCAATGGGCGGCCAGTGAAGGGATTGGCAGAGGGGAGAGGCAGAGGAGTAGCGAGGAGAGAGGTGGATGAGACAGGCGGCAGAGTTAAGGATAGATTGGAGGGGAGCGAGGGTGCTAGATGGGAGGCATCAGAGAAGGATGTTGCAATAGTTTAGGCGGGAAATGACGAGGGCATGGACCAGCATTTTTGTGCTTTCAAAGTTAAGGAATGAGCAATCATCTTAACGTGTCAATACTTGTACGAATCATCATCGAAACTGCAGATATTTAGGGTCCTAAATATTTTGCTATTGGCAAAATGATGTGTGCACCACCAATCTAGACTTGGTGCCCTAGCTCTATACTTCATAACTACAATTACAATCGTACCTCAATATCAAGAAATAGGGATAGGCAAAAGCGTCGTTTTTCCAAGACCATTAGATAATAGTAGTATAAATGATATATCACCACGTTGTACCTAGGTTACCTTAGATCTAGAGCTGAACATGTTGTCGGTTTCAGTCTCCATCATCTCCTTCCATTGGCCATTAGTAGTCCCAGCTCTATTACAAAGGCTTTCCTATATTTTGGATGATGAATAAAATAAGGTTGTTTGTGTCTCAGACTATAACATGACTTGTTTAACCACAAATAAGGAATAATGAGTTGAATCAATAAAGTCTATGACTTCTTCTTTTATAACAGGTGACTCGAATATTATACATGCAACCGAGGGCGATCATGAACGAGCATCCACCAGGATGTGCGACAGAGGCAAAGGGTTTGAAGAAGATGCTTCAAGGCTGACAGACACAAGGACTTCAGAATTACTGGGAGATCTGACGGAGCCCAACACTTCAGATTCTCATAGAACTTCACAACAGGTTATGCAATGTCCATTACCACATGTCAAGGAGGAACCAGTGCCATACTATGGACCAAACCCCAAAATGTCCTCACCTGCAGATCATACACAACTAAATCCATTTCTTCAGATTAAAGAGGAGCCACTGTCATGTGAGGAAAGAGACCTTACAAAGGTGGACATGAATTATGTGAATAAAAATGTTACCGTCCCCCACAACAACAACATACAAATCAAGAAGGAGGAACCCGCGGAGGTCGCCATTGGGCCACATCACACTGTAAAAGACAAGGTTAATAATGGCCAAATGGCCAAGAACGTGGAGGACACCATTCCTCTGGAAAGAAACCCAGAGAGCGATCCGAGTTCAGAAAATCAGGAACAAAGAGTGAAAACTTTCACGTGCCCAAAATGCAATAAAGATTTTTCAAACAAGCAGCTGCTTTCCCTTCATCAGAGGAGCCACATGAGGGAGAAGCCATTTTTATGTTCTAAATGTGGAAAATCTTTCTCTAAAATCTCTCACTACATTCGACACCAGAGTGTCCACATTGGAATGAAGCCATACACCTGTCCCGACTGTGGGAAGTCCTTCAGCGACCGCTCGTATCTCAGCAGACATCAGAGAATGCATGCAGACCTCATATCGAAGCCCTTTAAGTGTCCCGAATGCGAGATCAGATTCATGAACCAATATGAACTCGTGGCTCACTGCAAAATCCACACCGGGAAGAAGCCTTTTGAATGTTCAGAGTGCGGCAAAAGATTCACTAGAAATTATCAGCTGCTCAAACACGAGAAGGTCCACACAGGGGACGTGCCTTTTCTTTGCTCTCAGTGCGGGACTTGTTTTAGGAACAACGCGCTCCTTGTAAAACACCAGCAATACCACTCCAAAGAAAAACAGTTCTCCTGCTCTGAATGCGGGAAGTCCTTTTCCGACCGTTCGCACTTTGTCCGTCACGTGAGGATCCACACTGGCGAGAAACCATTTGTGTGTTCCGAATGCGGGAGACGGTTCAACGATAAATCCCGTCTGTCGAGACATCATAGACTTCACACAGGGGAGAAGCCATATGCCTGCTCTGAATGTGGTCAGGCGTTCAGATACAGCTCCAGTCTTCTCAAGCACCAAGAAGTTCACAGCATCAGTAAACCCTTCAAGTACCCGGAGTGCGACACATACTTTATGAGCAATTCTGAACTTCTCATGCATTGCAGTCTCCATTCTGCTGGAAAATAATGGCCATAGACGCCAAGCTGGGTAGAAACCATTATTCAATGGCAGTGGTCTGCAAAGTGCGTCTCTCCAGCTGTTGGGAAACTACAACTCCCATCATGCCCATTGATTATAGATTATACAAATGCATGATGGGAGTTGTAGTTTCCCAACAGCTGGAGAGCTGCACTTTGCAGACCAATGTTCTATGGGATATCATCTGACTGGGCCTAACATTGCAAAATTAGTTTTTCGTGGGGTTCTCCGATTTCCTCTGACACGCCAAACATTGGCCGAGAGGTTAACGAGAAATTTAGATTGTAAGCCCCAGTGGCGACAGGGGAGATGACAATCCCTGTACAGTGTGCTAGGATATGTTGGTGCTATAAATATGAATAAAATAACAGGAAATGTGATAAATATGAGCTATATCGTCTTAAGTCTACTATGTATAGATAAGAAGAGTTCTGATTTGGTTCATAGTGATGACTTATAACCACCTACCACATGATGACGATCTGTTATCAGTGTAGGTGACAGTGTCCATGTCATTGTACACAGCAATCAGATTCTTGACTCTCTGGTGTTGGGATCATTCGTAATGATCACTATCTGGCTTTGGAAAATTCTTTAAAAAAAATTATTTGTATACATGTGTTTGTATAGCCCCATAAATAGTAACCATACATATGTACAAGATAAAGCACATGCCTGTCCGATGTCATAGGTGTTAAGCCTATAAAACTTCAACCATTTATTTAGCCCGATAAATTTGTATTTCTGGCTCGAGTAGATCCTCGACCCTTTGCCGAAGACCAAGTGTAGTAATTTTTAGCACCCACCCAAAGCTGGACCTAAGGTTGCATGCAAGGACCATTAGCTGCTAGTGACCTGGGTACTCCTAATCAAAGCCACCACTTAGGTAAAGGATTAAAAGCTTAAAGTTTGTGAAATTCCCCAGGACTGGTGACCCTGGGATACCTTAACTTACATGGTAGCCACATTTGCACTTCCTTTCTTTCACATACACTTCCAGTTTCCCCAGCCATCCGGCATGGATTTTACAAGAATTTTTTTTATAGCTATGGTTGGCTGACACGGCCTAGATCTATATTTTTTAAGTTCCACTGTATGCACGTCACTTGGCTTAATCAGTGTGCGGTGCCCATATGGGATGTAACTTTCTAAGGTTTAGGCAGGGATATGTGTAGCTATCTGGTTCCTTTCCCACCCCTGTTAGAGAAGACCAACCTATATGAGTCCTAGCCAACACCTGGACTCATCATCCAGATGGGTTTTCCTATGCTTTGGTGAAAGACCATTGAACCTTACAGATGCCCTGGTGCCTGGACTGTTAAGAAAGGGCTTACGATAGATCACAACATTTTTTTTGTTGCACTTGGGGTGGAGAGCACGAACTTTTAGGGGAAAAAAATTATTTTTCACCCACAATGGCCCCATCAGCCTGCATCTGTGCATATATACAGTATATGTTACATAGTTAGTACGGTTGAAAGAAGACACGTGTCCATCAAGCTCAACCAAGGGTGGGTAAAATGTGGGTGAAGGGAGAGAGACAAGGAAAATTATGCCCCCTCATACTGGTTAAATTTCCTTGAAACCCACAAAGGGTGAACCAATCTGCTCCCTGGAGCCTATTCTGACCCCAGAGCCCCCACCAGCCCGGATCCGAAATTTTTCATGGTAGGGAGAAAATTAATATTCTTTGTTTTCCCGGGAGGTATCTAAGCCCTTTTTTAAACTCTTTCAGTTCTGCTGGTCCCCTCTCAGGTCTTCTTACGGAAAAAAAGCCCTTCTCCTTTGGAGATTGAAAAACCTTTTTTTTCCTAGTCGAAGGGAATGTCCCCTTGTCTTTTGGGGGGGGATTACTTGAAATAATTTCTCCCCATACTTTTTGTAGGGACCTTTTTTATATTTTTATAAATAATCATGGGCCCCCGAAGGTGTTTAATATAAACCCTCTTCCTATAAAAAGGGCCCGGCAATTACCCTTTTAATTTGGCCCCCAACATCTTAAAAGTGAAAGGCAACTCAACCAAAAAACCTGGTATCAGCTAATCTCCTACAGGAATACAGGAGTGGGTATGGTGATCCAATGTGTTGATCCTTCTTGCGCCCAATGTCAGCTGCTGGAGAGAGTCACACGCCATTAATTTAGATCAATGTTATTACAGATGAGGGACAAAGCAATGAGAGCTGGGGACGAGAGTATGAGAGCTGGGGACGAGAGTAGGAGAGCTGGGGACGAGAGTAGGAGAGCATGGGACAAAGCAAGGAGAGCTGGGGACGAGAGTAGGAGAGCATGGGACAAAGCAAGAAGAGCTGGTGACGAGAGTAGGAGAGCTGGGGAAGAGAGTATGAGAGCTGGGGACGAGAGTAGGAGAGCTGGGGATGAGAGTATGAGAGCTGGGGACGAGAGTAGGAGAGCTGGGGACGAGAGTAGGAGAGCTGGGGACGAGAGTAGGAGAGCTGGGGACGAGAGTAGGAGAGCTGGGGACGAGAGTAGGAGAGCTGGGGACGAGAGTAGGAGAGCTGGGGACGAGAGTAGGAGAGCTGGGGACAAAGCAAGGAGAGCTGGGGACGAGAGTAGGAGAGCTGGGGACGAGAGTAGGAGAGCTGGGGATGAGAGTAGGAGAGCTGGGGACAAAGCAAGGAGAGCTGGGGATGAGAGTAGGAGAGCTGGGGATGAAAGTATGAGAGCTGGGGACGAGAGTAGGAGAGCTGGGGACGAGAGTAGGAGAGCTGGGGATGAGAGTATGAGAGCTGGGGACGAGAGTAGGAGAGCTGGGGACGAGAGTAGGAGAGCATGGGACAAAGCAAGGAGAGCTGGGGACGAGAGTAGGAGAGCATGGGACAAAGCAAAAAGGTGGTAAAGTAGGAGAGTGGGGAAAGAGTATGAGAGCGGGGCGAGATGGAGAGCTGGGGAAGAGAGTATGAGAGCTGGGGACGAGAGTAGGAGAGCTGGGGACGAGAGTAGGAGAGCTGGGGACGAGAGTAGGAGAGCTGGGGACGAGAGTAGGAGAGCTGGGGACGAGAGTAGGAGAGCTTGGGGAAAAAGAGTGGGAAAATGGGGACGAGAGTAGGAGAGTGGGGGGAAAAAAGAAAAGGGGAGTGGGGACGAGGTAGGAAAGGCTGGGGATGATTGTAGGAGAGCTGGGGATGAGAGTAGGAGAGCTGGGGACAAAGCAAGGAGAGCTGGGGATGAGAGTAGGAGAGCTGGGGATGAGAGTAGGAGAGCTGGGGCGGATAGGCGGCTGGGGACGAGGTAGGGGAGTGGGGGCGAGAGTAGGGGAGTGGGGACGAGAGTAGGAGAGCTGGGGACGAGAGTATGAGAGCTGGGGACGAGAGTATGAGAGCTGGGGACGAGAGTATGAGAGCTGGGGAAGAGAGTATGAGAGCTGGGGACGAGAGTAGAGAGTGGGGACGGAGTAGGGGGCTGGGGACGATAGTAGGCGAGCTGGGGACGAGAGTAGGAGATGGTGACAGGTAGGAAGCTGGGGAAAGAGTATGAGAGCTGGGGACGAGAGTAGGAGAGCTGGGGACGAGAGTAGGAGAGCTGGGGACGAGAGTAGGAGAGCTGGGGACAAAGCAAGGAGAGCTGGGGATGAGAGTAGGAGAGCTGGGGACAAAGCAGGGAGAGCTGGTGACGAGAGTAGGAGAGCTGGGGACAAAGCAAGGAGAGCTGGGGACAAAGCAAGGAGAGCTGGGGACGAGAGTAGGAGAGCTGGGGACGAGAGTAGGAGAGCTGGGGACAAAGCAAGGAGAGCTGGTGACGAGAGTAGGAGAGCTGGGGACAAAGCAAGGAGAGCTGGGGATGAGAGTAGGAGAGCATGGGACAAAGCAAGGAGAGCTGGGGACGAGAGTAGGAGAGCTGGTGACGAGAGTAGGAGAGCTGGGGACGAGAGTAGGAGAGCTGGGGACGAGAGTCGGAGAGCTGGGGACAAAGCAAGGAGAGCTGAGGATGAGAGTAGGAGAGCTGGGGACAAAGCAGGGAGAGCTTGGGGCGAGAGTAGGAGAGCATTGGACAAAGCAAGGAAGCTGGGGGGGAGAGTAGGGGAGTGGGGCGAGAGTAGGAGGTGGGGGCGAGAGTAGGAGAGTGGGACGAAGTCGGAGGGTGGGGGCAAAGAAGGGGAGTGAGGATGAGAGTAGGAGAGCTGGGGACAAAGCAAGGAGAGCTGGTGACGAGAGTATGAGAGCTGGGGACAACGCAAGGAAAGCTGGGGACGAGAGTATGAGAGCTGGGGACGAGAGTAGGAGAGCTGGGGACGAGAGTAGGAGAGCTGGGGACGAGAGTGGAGGTGGGGAGAGAGGGGTGAGAGTGGGGCGGAAAAGGGAAACTGGGGACGGAGTAGGAGAGTGGGGGGCGGGGTGGGGAAACTGGGGGCGAGAGTAGGGAGCTGGGGGCGAGAGTGGAGGCTGGGGGGCGAGAGTAGGGGCTGGGGAGAGAGTGGAGAGTTGGGGGCAAAGCAAAGGGGCTGGGACGAGAGTAGGAAGCTGGGGGGCAAAGCAGGGGGTGGTGACGAGAGTAGGAGGCATGGGGGCAAAAAAAGGAGAGCTGGGGGGGAAAAGTAGGAGAGCTGGTGACGAGAGTAGGAGAGCTGGTGACAAAGCAAGGAAAGATGGTGACGAGAGTAGGAGGGCATTGGACAAAGCAAGGGGGAAGTGGGGGAGAGAGTAGGGGCTGGGGGCGGAGTAGGAGGCATGGGACAAACAAGGGAGCTGGGGGAAAAGAGTAAGGCATGGTACAAAACAAGGAAGCTGGGGATGAAGGGAGGAGAGCTGGGGACAAAGCAAGGAGAGCTGGGGATGAGAGTAGGAGAGCATAGGACAAAGCAAGGAGAGCTGGGGATGAGAGTAGGAGAGCATAGGACAAAGCAAGGAGAGCTGGGGACGAGAGTAGGAGAGCATGGGACAAAGCAAGGAGAGCTGGGGATGAGAGTAGGAGAGCATAGGACAAAGCAAGGGAGCTGGTGACGAGAGTAGGGAGCATGGGAAAAAAGCAGGGAGAGCGGTGGAGGTGGGAGGCTGGGGACAAAGAAGAGAGTGGTGAGGAGTAGGAGAGCGGGGGACAAAGAGGGAGAGTGGTGAGAGGTAGGGGGACTGGGGACAAAGCAAGGAGAGAGGGTGACGAGAGTAGGAGAGCTGGGGACAAAGCAAGGAGAGGGGGGGTGAGAGTAGGAAGCTGGGAAAAAGAAAGGGAAGGTGGGTGGAGTAGGAGGATGGACAAAGAAAGGGGAGAGTGGGGGATGAGAGTAGGAGGCATGGACAAGAAAGGAAGGGGGGAGAGAGTAGGAGGCATGGGCAAAGAAAGGAGAGGGTAAGGAGTGGGAGGGTGGGACAAAGCAAGGAGAGCTTGGGGCGAGAGTAGGAGAGATGGGACAAAGAAAGGGAGAGGGGGGATGAGAGTAGGGACATGGACAAAGAAAGGAGAGCTGGGGTGAGAGTAGGAAGTTTGGAAAAAGCAAGGAAAAGCTGGGGGAGAGTGGGAGAGCATAGGACAAAGCAAGGGAGTGGTGAAGAAGAGGAGAGCTGGGAAAAAAGAAAGGAGGTGGTGACGAGAGTAGGAGTGGGGAAAAGCAAGGGGGGGTGAGAGAAGGAGAGTGGGGACAAAGCAAGGGAGAGGGGGACAAAGCAAGGAAAGATGGTGCGAGGTAGGAGAGCTGGGTTAAAGGTAGGGGGGCAGAAATGAAAACTGGGAGAGGGGGGGAAAGGACTGGGAAAACAGGGGGATGAGGCTAGAAAGGGGGGAATGAGCAAAAAGAGTGGGGATATAAAAAAACCTGAAATGTGGTATCCCTACCCCAAAAAAAAGAACTAAACAACACCCATCCCCTACACCAGTAAAACATTTTGATCTTATTTTCTTACTCCTATAAAACAGACTTTAGCATCAGAAGAAGTTTTCAAGGATGAACACATCTGGTCCCCCTTATACAAGGAAATCAAACTCTGTCCTCTGATTCTATAAATATGTAACCCCCTTTTCGGTAAAAGGACAATGCCTGAAGTAGAAAATTTACAAAGGGACAGTTAAATAAGAAAATAGAGTCATGGGAGGACAAGAAAATATTCTTCAGGCACAGGCCAATCTTTTCATCTTCAGCTCCTTTACATGCTGCCCCCTATAGAAGAGATCCCCTATGTCACTCAAATAAAATTATGGACACTACAGTTAATGGGTCTATTAAGATAAAAACCAGAGTTTCTTGACCCCAGTGCTCAATGTTCAAGACTAAAACACCAATTGTCTACCCCCCATGAGGGCCAACAACATTTAGTTGTGGGGTCCAATCCCAGTACCCAAAAAACATCACGAGGAAAGGTCGGGTAGGAGGAGTGCCTTGGCGATGTAATGGTCACGTTTTGGCAGCTCAACCCCCATCATATGATTAATAAACACTGGGTAAGACACCAATACAAAACAATTTGGCAGAAGGAATCAGAACACATAAGTAACATCTGAGTGGAAATCCTGGAATATTTTGCTGCAAGGTATTTTTTTATTACTATTGGTTACAGAAAATTAGTTTTAGTAGTAGAGTTAGCATTACTAAGGTGTCATTTATGCTGTAACCTCAGCAATCCTGCATGACAAAGGATATGGGGTCATCTTGGGTAATTCTTACATATAACATTCCATGATGAAGGAGGTTTAAAATTACAATACTTGCATTCTCCGCACTTGTTTGGCATGTGGTCGTCACCACGAAGAAGCAAGAATCCTAAATTTTTCATTGACGCCCGACTCCTGTTATAAAAGGTTTTGTCAAAAGTTTAATTTTTGATGTCCAAATCTCTATTAGTGCTACAAGTTTTACAGTCAGTGCTTCTCTATCACTACCTTCAGCTTCTACCCTAGTAATAGCGGACTAAATAACATAGAATCCATGGTTTTCTTTTAACGGACCATTGAAACCAAAAGAATGGCTCAAATTCTCTGGCCCCGGTGAACATCCGAAAGAAGGACCATACTGATCTTTTCCAAGAGGAGATTTGTTTTTTCCTCCACAAACTTATACGAGTTACTTCTTCTGTGTGTGGATTTGTTAGGTCTACTGAGATGTGAAGAAAGTCTGAACCGGGTTCCTGCACAACGAGCACTCATACGGTTTTCTCCGGTGGGGGATCCTCCCATGGGCCGCCCTTTTGATGACTTATAAAACACTTGCCGCACTCGAGACAGGCAAACGGCTTCTCCCTGTATGAAATTCGCTGTGTATAAACAGAGAAGACTTGTGTCTTAGGGGATCTGCCACATTCGGAACAGATGTACAGCTTGACCTCCTTGTCCTGATCTGGTGAGTTTTTCTTGTGTGCGCCAACGAGGGGCCGACCATGAAACACATCCCACAAAAGGAACATACGTGTTCCTTCTCCCCCTTTGTGGACTTCCTTTTAAGCATGTCGATTTCCCAGCAAACTTTTTTCCAATTCGCAAAAAGGGTTTTCCCCCGGGGTTTCTCCTCCCGTCAGCGACGCCTCATCGACACTTTTCACATCGCTTTCACTATACGGTCCTCTCCCTAGGTTCCCAGTGGGCAAAACCCGCTCCCGCATTGGCGACAACCCTTTTCCCCATTCAGAACATTCGAAAGGGTTTTCTCCAGTGTGATCCTTAGGTTTTTACAAAACTAGCGTTGATGGCAAAACATCTCCCCCCTTCAACATCTGAAGGTTTCTCCCCGAGAGAACTTATGGGTGACGGTAGAGAATTTCTCGGAAACACTTCCTCATTCAGAACCCCCGGGACTTTGATTTTGGGGTTTTTTCATATCCACGGTTTTTTGGAAATTATTTACAGCTTGCCGCCTTCGGGGAAAAAGGTAGTGATTTTTTCCGTGATGAATCACTTGTGTTTTTGGAGTGAAGACTTTAAGCAAAAAGTTTTTTCCCCCTCCAAAAACCCCGTAAGGTTCCTCCCGATGCTTTATCCAATGACCAGAGTCGACCATCCAGAACTCTCTTCCCATTCACAGATAAAAGGATTCTCTCCCCGTGAAACCTTTTATGTTCGACCCAACGAACCTTTCGGAAAACTGTTTTCCGCTCAAAACGAAAAAGGCCCCTCTCCCATGTCGTTTTTTTGGTGGGGATTAACTTCCCCGTTCCAAAAAAAAATTTATCCCACTGTGAACATGCTACCTTCTCGCCGCTGTGAGACTTCATGGCCGCAACTTCCCTTTTCAAGAAATTCTTGCCGCATTTGGGGCACGGAAGGGTCGCTCATCTCGAGTGCGCTCTCTGATGGATTTAAATTTGCGAGTACTGCTTAGAAAATCTTTTCACACTTTTATCACACTGGTACAAAGCCTCACTTATTTGGGTTTTTTGGGGTAACCCAGGAAACTTTTTATACCCATGAAAAATCTAACTCGGTCAAAAGAGAAACCATTCCATGCTCAATTTAGACGAAAGGTACTGTTGTGTAAGGTCTGGGGGACATACATTCTCTTTTGAATTTCCCTTTCCCTTTTTTCCCCTGACATCATTTCCTTTTTAAAAGACTAGAAGGATATTGGGAAAGGGCCACCCTGGGAATATATTAGGAGTTTTTTTCGCCCATGAAAATTTTTCCCCCTTGAATGGGTAGTGGAAAAACGAGGTCTGAAAAGTGGTACAATGGAGGCTTCCCTTTTTGGGCTTGAACTGGGATTTTTTCAGACTTTGAAAGATGGGGGGGGAAAAGGAAGGTCTGTTCCATAAGCCAAAGAAACAGGTTTTTTCTCGATGCAAAAGAGGATAAAATTGGGGCTGCTCCAAAGATAGTTGGGTTTGGGGACATTGGGGGAGATGTTTTTTGCCCATCCGCATTTAAGGAAAGGGCCTTTTTTAGTTTTGTTTTTTTTAGACTTTTGATTTGGGCAAACGATCTCGGGGGCTTCTTTTTCGAAATCCCGAAAAAGATCGAATTGTGGGTTCCCCAAAATTAAAACCCCTTTTTTTTTTCGAAAAAAACAAAAAAAAAAAGGGAAATTTTTTTTTGTATCGCCGACTCAAGGAAAAAGGAAAGACCCTCTCTGGGGGCAGCCTCGCGGTTGGGGTTTTCTTTCTAACCCCCTTGTTTTTTTTTAGAGTTTTCTTTTGGAAGTTGGGCACAAGATTTCCAACTAGAGGGAATCATTTTAAATACGAAAAAGGGCCTAAAATCCCAAAAAATTTTCCAAGAATTAAAGAACCCCAAAATTTCCGTTGGTTATCTGCATTTTAACCGAAAAGGGCACAGTATGAAGGGCTAAAAAAAATATTCCAGGTTTTCTTAGGGGCCAGGTAACATGCAGATGAATTACCCAATGATCGCGTTTTTTAAATGTGAAGGTTATTAGCAAAGTTGTTATCGAAGGATAAACAAAATTGATCGCTCGTTTGTCGTGACGAAATTTTTTTCGGGAAAAATTTAAAAAATTTTTTACATTTTGATCAAATTTATCTGCCGGGGGGAACCACCAAATTGTTGCATTTTTTAATTTGGGCCCCCTTTTAAACTTAAAAACCCCATTACAGGGGTAGGGGGAAAAAATTTGCAAAATTTTTTGTCCCTTCAAGAAAGTATCTGCTGCAAAAAAATCCCTTAATTGCAAAACTCACACAAATTTGGACCATTAGGTAACCCTTTTTTTAAATTAGCTAACCCTAATTTCCCAAACCTAACCTTGGGGTTCCCCAGATTTGGGTGCAGATGTTCCTTGGGTAACATTTTGGTTTTAACAAAGCTAACCCCGGGGTTACCAAAGGTTGTCAGATGTTTGGGGTTAGAGTTTCCCAAAAACCACCTTGTGTTACCCAGAGGTTTGGAGTTCCCCCCGGGTTGGTTCCCCACGTCAACCTTTCGTTAATGAAGTTGGCAGATTTCCCTGGGGGTTTGTTTTAGCCTAACCCACCTTGTGTTATCCAGGCTTGTGCAGTTTTGCCTAAAAACCAACCTGGGATTACCTAGGTTGTGCGCGGGCATGGGTTGGGTTGTCCCAACCTAAACCCTGGGGGTTCCTGAGTTTTTTTCCCGATTTTACCTGCATTCCAAAATTTGGGTTTAAAAAAAAACATTGACCAAAACCCCAATTTCATTCTGGCTGACCCAAATCGCTACAATTCGGGTCAAACCTGATTATAAGGCAACACTACTGTTCGGTCTTTAGAAGTCTGAACACACAATTATTAAATCGATCACTACCGACATGATTTAATCTACTTAAAATACGTGATGAGCTGGCAGACTTAATTCTGTGAGTGTTCAAACATCTGTTCAACCTTTGGCCTGGGCCTTCACTTCAAGATGACCAGAACCCCCGTAGATGTTAAAAGAGAGGTGGCTATGCATCTCTTCATTAAAGGATGCAACAGATGACCTTAAAATATCTGTCGACGTGGCCTTTTGATGGGGCTAACCATGGAAATTTAACCTAATGTTATAAGAGCAGTTATATCTAGAAGATGAAGACTTCCCGAAGTAGAATTGTTCCTCCTTTCCTAACTTCTACAGATTTTACCACAGGGGAGGTCATTCATCTTTTCAATGAAAAGATCACCAGGTTACAGCTCTCCGAAGTGCACCTTTTTGTAGGACCTTCTACTCTCTTATGACCATTATAAATAAATTCTGGACTTTAAGTTTTTATTATTTTCACTGGATCAACAAAGGATTAAAGATAAAAATGATGGACCTTAAGATCTGAGCATTGCTGCCCTCCAGAAAGTTGAAAACCACCTTAGAACTACCTAAGTCAATGTCCGTCTGTCACCAGCAGGCTCCCTCATGAGGAGAACCAGTATCTTCTAAGAGCTACTTTTACCTACAAAGGGTCCATATTAGACTCAAGCACATTGTACATGTCCCTCAGGAAGTTCTGTAGGATAACGTCTTGAGGAGCCACCTCTGTCACCAGTCCTTCCTTGGTGTCCATTCTGCTCGACTGTGGTACCTTCTCTAACACCCAATATACATTATATAAAACAAGAGTTAGAGAAGAAAGTCCTCTTACCTGTTGATGTCAGGGGCCGGTGGTTCTCTGTGATGAGGTCCTGGTAAAGATCCTTGTGTCCTTCTATGTACTCCCACTCCTCCATGGAGAAGGAGACAGTGACATCCTGACACTTTATAGGAACCTGACAACACAAGGATCCATCATCATCCAGACACATCATCCCCTGTGTTATGTATAATGTCCCAGCATTCCCCTCACCTCTCATCACCCAGATCCATCATCCCGTTATGTATAATGTCCCAGCATTCCCCTCACCTCTCATCATCCAGACCCATCATCCCGTGTTATGTATAATGTCCCAGCATTCCCCTCACCTCTCATCATCCAGACCCATCATCCCTGTGTTATGTATAATGTCCCAGCATTCCCCTCACCTCCCATCATCCCGTTATGTATAATGTCCCAGCATTTCCCTCACCTCCCCAGTCAGCAGTTTGATGATCTTGTTGGTGATTTCGAGGATCTTCTGCTCATTGTTTTTCCTCTTTAGCACTGAGCACGGTAACTTGGTCCTGGGACTCGGGCTCCATCCTCCTGATACTCTGGGGCGGCTGCCGGGGGTCACACGCTCACCCGATTTCGTCTTCACTACGGCACAATCCTACAAACGAGGAGACTCTTATGACTATAGACATTCGGAACGTCATGTGATTGGACACGTTAGGATTCCCATAGTCTCACCTCCCCAGTCAGCAAGCAGATCATCTCCAGGGCGAGGTGTAATATCTGGCTGGACATCTCATCTTCGTAATCGTCCATCATCTGTGATAAAACTGTAGAAGAAGAGGCAACGCTTGTCACAGGTTTACCTGGAAGCTCCTGGGCCCCTATACAAATATAGAATAGGGCCCCCACTTATGAGCTCAGAGAAAAAGCACAAGGTTGCGGACGATCACAAAGCCTCTCCGAATAGGGGACTTGCCCACACAAGCCTTCCCCTACAGAAGTCAGGGATCGATGGCCGCCATTCACTGAAGGTTAGGAAGAGCCCGTCTTACTCCTGGCCTCAATTTGGGCCGCCAACCCAGCATCCATGAAGGAGCTGTGAGTGGTGGTCGACCCTCCCCGATGGAGAGCCAAAATAACAAGAGGTAGAGGAACCTGTTAGCCCAGTATAGTTCCTTGGACCTTCAGGACAGATCCAAAGGAACACCACACCCTTAATTGGTACTAGACCCTCGGGGACACTGTACGTGGCCCTCTGAGGAGATTACAGGGGTCCATGAACCCTTCAGAATGTTATAGGTGATCCTAAACGCTTAGGGAAATCACAAGTAGCCCTAGTCTCCTGAGAATACGGTGGGCACCCTCCTAGACCTCTTGGAATACTGCAGGTGCCCCCCTAAACCTCTGGGGACACTGAGGGCGTCCCCCTAAACCTCTGGGGACATTGTGGGCACCCCCAAACCTCTGGGGACACTGCAGGAGCCCCCCTAAACCTCTGGGGACACGGCGGGCGCCCCCTAAACCTCTGGGGACATTGCAGGCACCCCCCAAACCTCTGGAGACACGGCAGGCGCCCACCTAAACCTCTGGGGACACGGCGGGCGCCCCCCTAAACCTCTGGGGATACGGCGGGCGCCCCCCTAAACCTCTGGGGACACGGCGGGCGCCCCCCCCCCAAAACCTATGGGGACACGCCGGGCGCCCCCCCTAAACCTCTGGGGACACGGCGGGCGCCCCCCTAAACCTCTGGGGACACGGCGGGCGCCCCCCTAAACCTCTGGGGACACGGTGAGTGCCCCCTAAACCTCTGGGGATAGGGTGATTACTTTGTAGCCTGCAGGAGTATCATGGAACAAGAATACAACCATTTACATCCTGCACAGCCTGTCACAGGGTCACCGGGGCGCAGTTGGGGCTGTAGCGGACCACCAATTATCAGCACCCTACAAACTGCCATAAACAACCGCCTCGACAATTCGTATGGGATCGTCCTGACAGAAAACCAGCAGAATGGCCGCGGCTGTGGTTTCTGCACCGCTTCTCCCTGCGGGGGGGCAATACCGGCCGCTCTCCCTGTTATCAGCCCCCCATAGTGACCTCTCCGGACAGGGGACCCTCCCGCCTCTGATTCATTACCCCCAGGGGTTACCCTGCAGAAGGCCTGCCTCCCTCCAGCCAAAACTGGCAGAGGAAAAGTTGTGCCCCCTCCCCCCACAGCCCTTTCCTTTCACCCTTTTATCCTGCTAAAAGAGGAAACCCCCAACCAAAAAGAAATTCTCCCTCAAACCCGGAAGTATTTCAGCAGGAGGGGGGCGGGGGATTGGGGGGAGAAATCCTTTGGCCCCCGACAAAAAAGGCCGCCGCTCCTCCCGGGATAATTTGGCCCGGGGGACAATTTAGTGAGCCCGGGGTGCTTTACGTCACGGAGAGGGCCCCGGCCCGGGGGGTGCTGCGCCCCGGTTTTGGGTCTGACAACCTTTTGCTGCCCCAGCGCGGCCCGGGGGAGTTAGGAGGGGGGGTGCGGGGAAGAGGCAGGGCGGCCGGCGGGGGCGGGGCTGCGGGGGGAGAGGAGGGGGCCCGGGATGGGAGCGGGGCTGCGGGGGGAAAAGGGAGGGGGCCCGGGCAGTAAAAGGGGCGGGGGTGGGGGGGGGGGGAAGGGGGGGCAGGACGGGGCCCGGGAGTGGGGGCGGGGGTGCGGGGGGGGAAAACAGGGCGGCCCGGGAATGGGGGGGGGCTGCGGGTGGGATAGGCAGGGGGCCCGGGATAAATTTTGGGGGGGGGAAAGGCAGGGCGGGGCCCGGGAGTGAGGTGCGGGGCTGGCGGGGGAAACGCGGGGGGCCCCGGGAAATGGGGAGCGGGGTGGGGGGGGAGTGGGCGGCCGGAGGAAGGGCGGGGGCGGGGGAAACAGGCAGGCGGCCCGGGAGTGAGGGGCGGGGGCTGCGGGGGAGAGGCAGGGGCCGGGAGTGAGGAGCGGGGGGGTGCGGGGGGGGAAAGGGGAGGGCGGCCCCGGAGTGGGGAGGGGGGGGGCGGGGGGGGCTGGGGGCTTTTGCCCCGGGAACCCCCGGCCAGGGGGGGCCCGGAGTGAGGAGCGGGGCTGCGGGGGAGAGGCAGGGCGGCCGGCAGTGAGGAGCGGGGTCGGGCAGTCGGGGGGGGGGCAGTGAGGAGCGGTGGGGCGGGGGGGGGGAGGCGGGGGCCGGGTGTTAAAGGGGCGGGGCTGCGGGGGGTCAGGCAGGGCGGCCGGCAGTGAGGAGCGGGGGGTGCGGGGGGGGGGGGGAGGCCCGGGGGGGCCGGGGAGTGGGGGGAGCCCGGGGTGCGGGGGAAAGGCAGGGCGGCCGGGGGAGTGAGGAGCGGGGGCGGGGGGGGGGATTTAGGCAAGGGCGGCCGGCTGTGGGAGCGGGGGGTGCGGGGGGGGAAAAGGGAAAGGGCGGGCCTGGCCGGGGAGGAGCGGGGTGAGGGGGAAAAGGGGAGGGGGGGCCGGCGGGGAGGAGGGGCCCGCGGGGGGAAGGGAGGGGGGCCCGGGGTGAGGAGCGGGGTTTCGGGGGGGGGAAAAGGGAGGGCGGGCCCGCAGTGAGGGGCGGGGGGGGATGGGGGGGGGGGAGGGGGGGGGGAGAGGCAGGGCGGCCGGCAGTGAGGAGCGGGGCTGCGGGGAGAGGCAGGGCGGCCGGCAGTGAGGAGCGGGGCTGCGGGGGGGGGGGGGGGCGGGGGGAGGGGGAGGGGGCAAAAGGGGGCGGCCGGCAGTGAGGAGCGGGGCTGCGGGGGAGAGGCAGGGCGGCCGGCAGTGAGGAGGGGTTTTTTGGGGGGCGGGGGGGGGGAGGAGGGCCCAAGGGGCGGCCGGCAGTGGGGGGGGTGGGGAGGGGGCTTTGGGGGGGGATCAGGGGGGAAGGGGGGGGGCCCCGGGAGTGGGAAGGGGCTGGGGGGAAAGGCAGGGAGGCCCGGGAGTGAGGAGGGGGCTGCGGGGGAGGGAAGGGGGGGGCAGTGGGGGAGCCGGGGGTGCGGGGGAAGGGGGGACGGACGGCCGGCAGTGAACAAGCCGGGGGGGCGGGGGGGGAAGAGGGGGGCCGGGGGGAGGAGGGGGCCCGGGGGGGGGGGGGGAGGGCAGGGGGGCCGGGAGTGAAGCGGGGTGGGGGAAGGAAAAGGGGGGCCGGGAGTGAGGGGGCGGGGCTGCGGGGGGGGAAGGAGGCGGGGCCCGGGAGTGTGAGGGGGCTGCGGGGATCAGGCAGGGCGGCCGGCAGTGAGGGCGGGGGGGTGCGGGTGGGGGGAGGTGAGGAGGGGGGGTGGGGGGGGGGGAAGGCAGGGCGGGCCCGGGATTTTAGAGCGGGGTGGGGGTAGGGGAGGGGGGGCCGGGAGTGAGGGGAGCGGGGGTTGGGGATCAGGCAGGGCGGCCGGCAGTGAGGAGCGGGGCTGCGGGGATCAGGCAGGGCGGCCGGCAGTGAGGAGCGGGGGAGAGGCAGGGCGGCCGGCAGTGAGGAGCGGGGGGTGCGGGGTAGAGGCAGGGCGGCCCGGGAGTGAGGGGGGGTCGGGGGAAAAGGGCGGCCGGCAGGGGAGGGGGGGGGGGTGCGGGGGGCAGGGAGGGGGGCCCCGGGAGGAGGAGCGGGGCTGCGGGGGAGAGGCAGGACGGCCGGCAGTGAGGAGCGGGGCTTGGGGGGCAGGCGGGGCAGTGAGGAGCGGGGTTCGGCGGGCGGGGCAGTGAAGAGCGGGGTGCGGGGAAAGGGGGGCCGGGCCGGAGTGGGAGGGGGTGCGGGGAAGGGAGGGGGCCGCAGGGGGGGGGGGGGGGGTCGGCAGGGGCCCATAGGGCGGGGCGCGGGGGGGGGAGGCAGGGGGGACAGTGAGGGGGGGGGTGCGGGGGGGGGGAGGGCGGCAGTGAGGGCGGGGGTCGGGGGAGAGGCAGGGGGGCGGCAGTGAGGGGGGGGTGCGGGGGAGCAGGGGGCCCGGGGAAGGGGGTGGGGGTTTGGGGCGGCGGGGGGGAAAGGGGGCGGGGGAAGGCAGGGCGGGCCCGGCATGGGAGCGGGGCTGGGGGATCAGGCGGGGGCCCGGCGTGATGGCGGGGCTGGGGGAAGGCAGGGGGCCGGAGTGGGAGGGGGGGGGTGGGGGGAGAGGCAGGACGGCCGGCAGTGAGGAGCGGGGGAAGGCAGGCGGCGGCGTGAGGAGCGGGCTCGGGGATCGGGAGGGGCCGGGAGGGGAGCGGGGGGGGGATCAGGAGGGCGGGGATGAGGACGGGGCTGCGGGGCAGGCAGGGCGGGCCGGGAGTGAGGGGGGGCTGGGGGATAGGGAGGGCGGCGGCATGGGAGGGGGGGGGGATCAGGGAGGCGGCCGGCATGAGGGCGGGGTGCGGGGAAGAGGCAGGCGGCCGGGATGAGGGGCGGGGGCGGGGAAGGCAGGGGGCCGGCGTGAGGAGGGGGCGGGGGGGCAGGGCGGCGCAGGAGGAGCGGGGGCTCGGGGAAAGGCAGGGGGGCCGGGCAGTGAGGGGGGGGCTGCGGGGGTCGGGAGGGGCCGGCAGTGAAGCGGGGGGGGTTTGGCAGGGGGCCCGGGAGGAGGACGGGGTCGGGGGGGCAGGAGGGCGTCCCGGCAGTGGGGGGGGGTGCGGGGGTAGGCAGGGGGCCGGCAGTGATGGGGCGGGCTGGGGGAAAGGGAGGCGGCCGGGTGGGAGCGGGGCTGGGGGGAAGGCAGGGCGGCCGGGAGGAGGCGGGGCCCCCGGGGAGACGGGGCCCGGGGCGGGGGGGGGGATCAGGCAGGGCGGCCCGGCCCGGAGGAGCAGGGGAAGAGGCAGGGCGGCCGGCAGTGAGGAGCGGGGCTGCGGGGATCAGGCAGGGCGGCCGGCAGTGAGGAGCGGGGCTGCGGGGATCAGGCAGGGCGGCGGGTGAGGGGGGGGTTTCGGGGGAGGAGGGGCGGGGGTGAGGGGAGGGGGGCTGGGGGGGGAAGGCAGGCGGCGGGAGTGAGGAGGGGATGCGGGGGAAAAGGGAGGGGAGGGGGGAGCGGTGGGGCGGGGCTCAGGGGGGGGCCGGCCGGCGTGGGAGCGGGGCCGGGGAGGCAGGGGCGGGGCGGCGGGGGGAGCGGGGCTGCGGGGAGAGGAGGGGCGGCGGAGGAGCGGGGTCGGGAAAAAGGGCGGGGGGCGGGGGGAGGAGCGGGGCTGCGGGAAGAGGCAGGGCGGCCCGGGGGGGTGGGGCGGGGCTGCGGGGGAGAGGCAGGGCGGCCGGCGGAGGAGCGGGGCTGCAGGGAAGAGGCAGGGCGGCCGGCGGTGAGGAGCGGGGCTGCGGGGAAGAGGCAGGGCGGCCGGCGGTGAGGAGCGGGGCTGCGGGGAAGAGGCAGGCGGTGAGGAGCGGGCTGAGGGAAGAGGAGGCTGAGAGGAAGAGGCTGAAGCGGCCGGCGGGTGAGGAGCGGGCTGCAGGGAAGGCAGGCGGTGAGGAGCGGGCGCAAGAGGAAGGCGGTGAGGGCGTGAAAGGGAAGAGGAGCGGTGGCAAGACAGGCGTGAGGAGCGGGGCTGAAGGGAAGAGGCAAGGCGGTGAGGAGAGGGGCTGAAGGGAAGAGGCAGGGCGGCAAGGAGCGGAGCTGCAGGGAAGAGGCAGGGCGGGCTTGCATGCGCCACGCTTGGCCCAAATCATTCTAAATGAAAAAACAAAACCTGGCGAGATTGTGTTCCTCGCCTCCCAGGAAAAATAAACCATTATTTAATCTACATAAAAATGTTGACTGTGTGGAGGTGGGTGGAAAACAGAGAGCGTAATGGGCGGACGCTTCCTCCAGGGTCTTCACACCATGGGCTCGGCCGCCATCTTTCCTCGTTCCTCTACACGTTTATCTTGGGATCTGGACTGATGTGGAGATTTGGGTCTTAATTCACATTACGGTCTTGTCTTAGACAGAAACCTGTTTCGTGCTCTGGTTTATTTGTAGGCTCGTGATCTGAGATAGTGTTCCAGTCTAGATTAGTTGTGGGCTCATGACTGGAGTCCGTTCTAGGGTCACGAGAAGGTCGCGGCTGAGATCCAAATTTATTTTGGGGTCTGATAGAGGTTTGGGTCTCAAACCAAGTGAGGATCTGGCCCGAGATCCAAGTTTATATCATCAGGTTTAACTGTAGGGTCCAGAGTGGGGTCTGGAGTTATTTGGGGGTCTGGATTAGCTGTAGGGTCATGATGGGAGGCTACACTTATTCTGGGGTCTGGATTAGTTGTAGGGTTGTGATCACTGTAGACGTTTGGTCTCGATTCATATGAAGATCAGGTCTCAGACCGATTGTAAAATGTGGTCTGAGTTGGGTCGTTACTGGGTCTTTTAATCTCCTAAATTCGGGTCCACTTTCTGGGGTTCTGCATTCCATTAAGGACTTTGCAGATTCTTGTGAAATTGCTGTGGGAAGATTCCGCATCATCACCAATCTGGGAACTCCTGAGCGGCAAATCCCCAGCCATACGGTGCCTTGCAAAAGTATTCGGCCTCCTTGAACTTTTCAACCTTTTGCCTTTTTCAGGCTTCAAACATAAAGATATAAAATGTTAATTTTTTTGTGAAGAATCAACAACAAGTGGGACACAATTGTGAAGTAAGAAATAAAAAAAACCCTGAAAAGTGGGGTGTTTGAGATGAAAGTTTAGAGGGATGGCCGGGTCTTGGTAGATTTACAGTGGTCTGATGCTCCTTCCATTTCAATATGATCGCTTGCACAGTGCTCCTTGGGATGTTTAAAGTTTGGGAAATTTTTTTGTATCCAAATCCGGCTTTAAACTTCTCTACCACAGTATCGCGGACGTGCCTGGTGTGTTTCTTGGTCTTCATGATGCTCTCTGCGCTTTAAACAGAACCCTGAGACTATCACAGAGCAGGTGAATTTATACAGAGACTTGATTACATACAGGTGGATTATATTTATCATCATCAGTCATTTGGGACAACATTGGGTCATTCAGAGATCCTCACCGAACTTTTGGAGTGAGTTTGCTGCACTGAAAGTAAAGGGGACGAATAATATTGCACGTCCCACTACTCAGTTTTTTTATTTTGATACAAGTGTAAAGTATCCAATAAATTTCGTTCCACTTCACAATTGTGTCCCACTTATTGTTGATTCTTCACAAAACAATTTAAATTTGATATCTTTATGTTTGAAGCCTGAAATGTGGCAAAAGGTTGAAAAGTTCAAGGGGGCCGAAAACTTTCGCAAGGCACCGTATGCTTCACGTTGTGTTGCTGCATCCCTTGTGGAAAATTGATGAGTGTGTAAAATTAAGAAAACTCACTCAACATCCTAGCACAATTTTCCACTCGCCCCTATCTCTGCCCACCCGACCTCCAGTGACAAGGACAGGGAGGAGGCGGAAAAGTTCAAGGGTTTTCAATTTAAATAAACCATAGTGGAAAAGAGTGCATTTCAGAGTGGAGTCTGCATGATGTCCCTTATTGCACCTATGCTTCATCAATATACAGACACCCGTACACCCAGGCCCTCACTCAGAGCATATCCAACAGGGTCACAAAGGAATACCATTGCTTTAGAACTTACCTGGAGAGCGGGCCAGTCGGGCACATCATTCCTACGGAAAAGTCTGGCTGAATGAAAGACAACGTGGTGGAAGCCAACATCCAATATCAATATGTATTTCCAATAAAACTTCTTATTCATAATCATTTACAATCAACAAACCATAAACTCTACAACTTAAAGAAATTACCCTGTGGACAACGGGGCTGCTCGGTGCTCGACAAGTCAACATTTTTTTTTTTTTTTTTTTTTTTACAAATTAAGCTATTTTGTGCTCTTTCTGCAAGGAAGAAATGTAAGAAAACTGGACAACTCGGGCAAAGAAGTGAAGACTAAGGGCCACATGTATGAAAACTGTCTAGGTCTAAAACACTCTGTTAGCCATAGCAACCAGAGCGCCCCTTTCAGTTAATATAGTGCTCTGGAAAAATTAGAGGGGCGCTCTGATTGGTTGCTATGGGCAACAGAGTGTTTTAGACCCAAATAGTTGTCATACATGTGGCCCTAAGCGAGAGTCGGGAGGTACCACACTGGATAGTTGCTGGCTCCCAGTAAGAGACATCAATGGAGCTGACAAATTAAAAGGTCCCATAAAAATTATATGTGTTCCATCGATGGTACCCCCACGATCACCACAACAGTCCCTTCTCACTGCTTTCCCATCAATGAGACCCCCATGTTTCCAAGAACGGATGCCTATGTTCCTTCCCATTACTTCACTATCCATGAGAACCAAATGAGTCCTAAGTTACTTTACACTACTTCATCATCGATGGGACCCCCATGATCTCCATAACACGAGTCCTTTGTTCTTTCTCATCACTGCCTTGCAGTGAGGAGGAGTCGAAATGGAGTGGTGGACCCACAAGTTCAGAGCTCCTCGATCCATTTCCACGGGGCTGTCCAAAAACATTGGACAGATAAAATAAACGGAGGGGAACGTGTGGGTGCACTGCTCCATTTTGACTGTAATCAAATAATGTAGGACGTGGGATTCAGGACCCTCTTAATGCTAACAAGTGTGGGGCTATCAGAAATCATACACTTACCTCGTATAAATCATTACGTTTTCTTTTATACTATTCAAAATTAGATACTAGGAGATTTCGTCTTTGCTGTTGGACTTGGACTCTGTTCACATCTGCATCCTAGGCTTCCTTGTCAGATCCGGTCTCATTTCCTGTCAAAGCAACACAAACAGCTCCAAAATCCTCCAGGACATTGAAGGATCAGGCAGTGCATTGTTGCTTTAGTTATGAAGCCAGATTGCACAGATCCAAAATCCTCCAGGACATTAAAGGATCAGGCAGTGCATTGTTGCTTTGGTTATGAAGCCAGATTGCACAGCTCCAAAATCCTCCAGGACATTAAAGGATCAGGCAGTGCATTGTTGCTTTGGTTATGAAGCCAGATTGCATGTGTGAACAGAGCCTAAAATTCCTTCACTTCGGATCCTTCCCTGATTATAGGGGGTTCCAGCTCCTGAGTGAGGTCATTAATGGCTCTTAGGATAATAGTTATTACATTTCTTATACTCTTCACATTCATATGGTTTAAAGAGGTGTTCCCACCTGTTGACTTTGGGGTTAGAAGACGGGAATGAGCAAGCCTCAGAGAATGGAGAGGTGTCCCTATTGCTTTGCCTTCTTTGTCCCGCATATAGTTGAACATATAGTTGAGCATACACATTTGGGACTACCATAGGAGAAAACCAGGAGTGCTAGAGGTCTGCTAGTTCCCATCTCCTAACCCCTGATTAGGTTTGACTTGGGCAATCCTACGATTCGACAGTTCTTTCCGAAGATCACGCATACTGGGCGTCTTCTGTGTGAGTCTTTTTATGAACGTAGAGTTGATAATAGATACTGAAACATTTGCCGCATTCGAGGCACTGGAATGGTTTATCTCCTTTGTGAGTTGTTTCGTGGGCGACAAGATTAGGTTCGTCATCGAAACGCTTCCTACAAACAGAACATTGATACATGGGTTTTTCAGCACGCTTCTTTTGATCCAGTTGAGCATTGTTCGAAAAGTATTTGCCACCATCTGAAGACTGAAGAGCCTTCTGTTTCGCGTGCCTTCGTAGGTGGAACTCAAGTTGACGCTTCCTTAGAAAAAATAGTCCGCACTCTGGACACTGGGGGATTTTCTTTTTCGAGTGAGCCCTTGAATATTTCGTAAGATTGGAGATGTCACCAAACGTCTGCCCAGCTTCGGGTGTTACCATTGTACGGCTTCTAGTGGCCGGCCTTGCGTCCTTAATATCATGTCTGACATGGTTCGACATGCCCACAACACATTTCTGGCTCTGGATTTGATCAAGTTTGTTGTTTGTACTACTGGGTTCGGTGTGGTCTATATCAACTAAGTGAGCCACTACGATGACCTTCTTGGGTGAGGAGGAATTTTCTGTTTTTACGTCTAAAATTGGTGAATGTTGTTCGGAAACTTCTTCCTTATTGCAAGCGGATGGAAGAGTTTGCGTATGGTCCGTACTGTTATGAATATTGGGGTCTTTTGGGTATCCAAATTTAACGGCATTTGGTCCCTCTTCAAGTTGAGGAAATGGATATTTGCCGTGGCATCGACCGGAACCGGATTCCTGTGTAGATTGATAATGTGTATAACTAGTGGGGACGGAGAAGTCTCTCACATCAGATGATACAGGTTCCTCCTTTATATGTGAAGCTGGATATTTTTGGGTGCAATATTCTGGCATATAAATGTGAGGGTGCGAGAGGTTTTCTCCAACATAGGAGAGTGGTTTGACTTTAACAGTACAAAATGCATATTGTGCTTGCTCTACGAGTGTAGAAATGTTGGGATGGGTGATGTGTTCTCTATTATCAAAGTCTTCTTCCTTTTTAAAACAAGCATATTGATGTTCCTGAGTATGAAGAGTGGGTATGTACCTCCTTGGACCATCACAAGGATATGGTTCCTCCTTAATATGAGTAATCAGATTGTGTTGTGTATGAACCATGTGTATTGAACTGCTGGGTTCTGTGAGACCTTCATCGCATGAGAGTGGTTCCTCTTTAACATTAGGGGATGGATATTGTAAATGGTCTGTGGTTGTATAACTGTTGGATTCTGCGAGATCTTCTTCATCACACGAGACTGTTTCTTCCTTAATGCTAGGAGATGGATATTGAAAGTGGTCTGTGGGTATGGAGCTGTTGGTGTCTGTGAGATCTTCATCACATGAGGTTGGCTCCTCCTTAATACGAGTAATCAGATTGTGTCGAATAGGATCTGTTGGTGTATAACTGATGGGTTCAGTGAGATCTTCATCACAGGACGCTGGTTCCTCTTTACTATTAGACAATGAATATTGTAACTGATCTGGGGGTGCGTAACTGTTGGGTTCTGTCAGATCTTCCTCACATGAAAGTGGTTCCTCCTTAATATGAGAAGATGGATATTGTGTTTTATCAATATCGGGGTCTGCAAAGTCTTCTTCATCACATGAGAGTGGTTCCTCCATAATACGAGAAGATGGATATTCTGTATTACCTGTTGGTGTATAGATATAATGGCCTGTAAAGTCTTCTTCATCACACGAGAGTGGCTCCTCCATAATATGAGAAGATGCATATTGTATATTACCTATATCAGAGTCTATAAAATCTTCTTCATCACATGAGAGTGGCTCCACCATGATACAAGAAGATGAATATTGCGTATTATGTACCTCAGGGTCTACAAGGTCTTCTTCATCACATGTGGCTGGCTCCTCCGTGATACAAGATGATAAATATTGAGTATTATTAGTAGGTCCATATATTTCTGGGTTTTCTACATCACACGAGACTGCTTCCTCCATAGCATGCGTGGATGGATATCGTTCTGTATCATGCGTAGGCGTATAAACGTTGGCATCTGTGACTCCTCCTCCACTGCCCAGAATGGGTTCCTCCATAATATGAGTCAATGGATATTGTGTTTGATTTGCGGGTACATAACTGCATATGTATTTTGAATTCTCCACATCACTGGACTCATTTGCTGCATTTTTTCCAGTTTTCTTTACTTCGTTTCGTAAATGGCTACAGCTGGAGGGATTTGGTTGGCTGGAGGCAAGTGAAACTTGTTCACAGGAGGATGTATCGTTAAGAAGCCCACCTATAAAAATAGAAATTCAAGACGGTCTTTTAATGCTTCCTTTGGTGATGAAAGAGAACGACTAAGAACTGAGCAGTAAATGTTCAACACCTAAGCTCAGACGCATGATCTGTAGACTGGTATCCTAAAAATGGTGCGTCATCTGAGCGGGTGAGACATCAATCAACTCCTAGTTCCTCAAACTGCTCCCTATACTTAATGTTTAATAGGGATGTGACTCCCATACTGTAGACATCTAAAGAGATTCAGCTTCTTACCCGGTGATTTAAGCGGCCGGAGCTCGTCCATGATGTGGTCTTGGTACAGATCCTTGTGTTCTTCTATGTAATCCCACTCCTCCGTGGAGAAATAGACAGCGACGTCCTGACACCTTATAGGAATCTGACAACACAAGGATCCAGTTGGTTACATATAAAATGTGGAACAACCACACACTTCCTACCCTTACTTTGCAGTGGGCGCCGGTCTTAAGAACCCTTACCATCCATGGGTTCATAGAGGAAGCAAATTTGAAGACACACAGCACCCTGGAGGGTATTTCACAGTCTTTGAGTTCAATATGATCAAAACATAGCATGACCGGTGTGGCAGAGCGACCTCCGATAGTCGCAGGTTTCTGCCACTAGAGGGTGTGCAGCCGGAGACCTGCTGCAGAAGCGTCACCAAGGACCTGGTCTCGGTGGGGAAAAGCCACCTATATTGCGTCAGTAATGATATATTACTGACACTAGATGGCTATGTATGGGTTGGCTTTTTTGGGACAGCCATAGTGTTGGGTGGGTGGCTGTCCTCTCATTCCAGGTCAGGTTTTTTGTATGTCTCTGGAGTCCTATTAAAGGCCTCCCACTCCAGGTGATCGGGAGTGTGGGGGGGGGGGTGGTCTGCTGCATGGAAGTGGAGCAGCAGAGCAGCTGGGAAGAAGCTCTGGCCCCCCAGAGGCATAAGAGAAGCCGAAAGTGTGTGGTGTGCATACATTGCTGGATGCTAGGTCCAGACATTAGAGAGGGTCTCTCTGTATATGTGAAGTGGCTAGATGGTCTAGGGTTTTGTTTGGTGCCTATGTTTTTTATGCTCCTGTCTTAATAAAGCTGGTAGAGGCCAGTGTGAAACTGAAACCTGTGTCTGAGTGCCATTCCGCCTACGAAAGACGGCGATCCCAGAAGCCCAGCGTGGCCAAGATGGCATCCAAGCATGAGCGAGGCGTTACACTGGTCAGAACAGAACAACGATTGCAGTCATAGATGGGAAAATTAGGGGAGAGTCAGCAGACCATTCCCACCAAAATCATCAATCTAGGACAACATTACGGGTATGTTCACACGCCGTTATTTGCCAGTGTGAATTTACGCTTCCAAAAGGGCTTCAAGACACTTCTGATGAGAGGCATCTTTGGAAGTGCATTTTTGGCAAAGTGTGGAGCCTATTTTGCTGCACTTAGGTGACGAAAATCGGCTCCACCATTGTTTCTATGAGATGAGATTCTGCTGACACAGAAGCCCCAAGAAATGACAAAGCACTTAAATTTATGCCTGCAAAATTGGCCCGAAATACGCAAGACAATTACGCCTGTAAAATATGCATTGTGTGAATGACGGCGCGTATTTTACTTTGCATTCAATGCTGCATGGAACATTGTTCGAGACCCATTTTGGGCCGTATTTCAGCACAAAATAAGAAACAATAATGTGTGAACAGACCCTAATGTTTATGGTCGGCTTAATGCAAGGGATTACGCGTCTGGATGATGGCTGTGTCATTGTGTGCGACTCCTCTATTGCTGGAGACCTTTGTGAGGCAAACGTTGTAGGCAAAGGAGGATAAAAGAATTAACAATGGCCAATGCCAAGTAGAAGAGGTGTGTGCCAATGAAGGAGCCAAATGGGGGTTGATACTGGGCTGGAGCCAATCAACACCTCCTCCAGTGCCACCCATGACAGCAGCCACTTCTACCGGGCATTGGCCATTCTTTCTACTTTTTGCCTCCATTACCTACAATTTTCGCTTGACAAAAGTCTTCAGCAATAGAGGAGTCACAGTGACCCAGTCATTATCCAGACACATAATCCATTGTGGTAGGCTGACCATACTTATAATGTTGTCCAAGACAGACGATTTTGGTGGGACTGGTCTCTTGACTCTCCTCTAATGATAAAAAAGGTTGTCAATGGCTTGGTCATCTTGTCCTCGGAAGTAAGCGGTATGTGGCAGTGGCCTTCTCCCCTCTCCTCATTCTGAAGACATACATGGTTGGTCGAGCCAAGATGCATAGAATGGTCGGTATAAAAAGATGTCTGTTATCTATGGTGTACGGCCGACATTACTGTATCATGTCCCAGCGTTCCTTACCTCTCCGGTCAGCAACTCAATGATCTCGTTGGCCAGCTCTAGGATCTTTCCATTATTGCTTTTCTCATAGGTCAGTGATTCAGGTGATGGCTCTTGCATGAAGGGGCCCTGGCTCCTGCTCCATTCTGCTGACACAGAGGGACGGCTACTGGGGACCAAACACTCTCCTAATGTCTTCTTCACTAATGTGTAATCCTGAGGATGGAAAGACCCCGATAAATATCACTAAATACATTCCCAGAATCCCTCACCTTTCCTGTATTAGTAATAGAGATGAGTGAGGTCATGTGACATTTCCCACAATCCCTCACCTCTCCTGTATTAGTAATAGAGATAAGAGTGAGGTCATGTGACATTTCACACAATCCCTCACCTCTCCTGTATTAGTAATAGAGATAAGTGAGGTCATGTGACATTTCCCACAATCCCTCACCTCTCCTGTATTAGTAATAGAGATAAGAGTGAGGTCATGTGACATTTCCCACAATCCCTCACCTCTCCTGTATTAGTAATAGAGATAAGAGGTCATGTGACATTTCCCACAATCCCTCACCTCTCCTGTATTAGTAATAGAGATAAGAGGTCATGTGACATTTCCCACAATCCCTCACCTCTCCTGTATTAGTAATAGAGATAAGAGTGAGGTCATGTGACATTTCCCACAATCCCTCACCTCTCCTGTATTAGTAATAGAGATGAGTGAGGTCATGTGACATTTCCCACAATCCCTCACCTCTCCTGTATTAGTAATAGAGATAAGAGGTCATGTGACATTTCCCACAATCCCTCACCTCTCCGGTCAGCAGGCGGACGATCTCCAGGGTGATATTTAGTATTACTTCGGTCACCTCGCTCCTGACCTCCATCCTGGTCACACTTGCCACCATGATGAAGTAGAGGACAGAGGATGTGTACTGGTGAGGAAAGGAGTATAATGTTAGCTTCCTCACACTCGCAGACTACGCTGGACACTATAATAAAATATTATAATATGATAACATAATTGTACAATATTATTATTATATTAAAACGTAACAAGAAAAAGAAACTATAGTAAAACTAATAAATTCCAGGTTGGGATAAAGCTGCAGATTACGAACCTACTTCGTCACCCTTTGACTGTTCCTATAATGAGGAAGGAAGACCTGGAGGCCAATCATCAAGGATTCCCGACTGTGGAAAGTTCTTCACTGCTCCAGTCATAGACGTCTCAGCCTTGTGAAGAGGTCTGCAAGGCATGATGGATGGTATTGTAAAGGAGATGCCGCCAACATTTGAGGACAATCATATAAGAACCAGCACCCTCTGCCGCTCGTGTCTCTGCCAAGAACCACAGTCCTGGTAACATAGCACATTACCGCCATGGGGATTGTTATTTTGGTCAATATATGCATCAATATATTGCAGAACAGTGTACAAAAATGGCAGAGTGTAAGAAGAGTCTCATGATGGCCCCCGGCTGCCATGACCACCAACAAAGGGGTGTGCAGCACTGATCCTTGATCTCTTACATGCCGAGGTCCAACCTACAGCGGCATCCAAGGGGTGGAAATGCTGGGATCAGAGCTAGTGCTGATCCTGTCTGAATTTAAAGGGAATGTGTCATCAAAATATGAGTCATTGTTTAAGTCCCATTTTTATGTTAGACACTTTTTTTTGGGAATTTTTGTTTTTTTCTAATTTTTCATATCACTTTCAATATATTTTAATAATTCTTAAGTCTTGCAGTTTTCACTTTGGCCACTAGGCCTTGTTTGCACTGCTTTAACAGCAGTCAGAGAGATGCTTTACAGTAGCTTCGCGCACATAGGAGTCTTAAGGCTGACTCAGTCCCATTGACTTCTATAGGAGAGTTTTCTAGTCATGCTCTGTAACCTAGGAAGAAGTCACTGTGCAGAGAGGAAGAGAGGGAGAGCTGTGGCTATCGCCTCTTGTGACTTGTGGATCCTGTGTTATCTATTCACACTGGTGTCTACTTTCAGTTTGACCCTATTTGTGCTGATAATGAGCAGACTACTGAGAATCTTTCTGTACAGAACAGGAAGTGTCAGACAATAATTAGGCTTAGTGGCCAAAGTGAAAATTGCAGGACTTAAAAATTATAAAAAAATATTGAAAGTGATATGGAAAATTTAAAAAAAATATATAACCAAAAGTCCTAAAAAAATGTGTTGAACATAAAAATGTGAGTTAAACAATAAGTCATTTATGATGACACATTTCCATTAACGTTACCTGCCACATATGGAGCGGGCTCAGCGAGTGAGCCCAAACCCCCTAACAGTGACGTCATAAGTGAGTAAGAGGTTAAAGGATTTATAACGGATTACTATATCCTTTAGTATATTATAGGTCACTGCATATTATAGAATATATTACAGGTTACTATACCCTTTAGTATATTATAGGTCACTGCATATTATATAATATATAACAGGTTACTATATCCTTTAGTATATTATAGGTCACTGCATATTATAGAATATATAACAGGTTACGATATCCTTTAGTATATTATAGGTCACTGCATATTATAGAATATATAACAGGTTACTATATCCTTTAGTATATTATAGTCACTGCATATTATAGAATATATTACAGGTTACTATATCCTTTAGTATATTATAGGTCACTGCATATTATAGAATATATTACAGTTTACTACATCCTTTAATATATTATAGTCACTGCATATTATAGAATACATTACAGGTTACTATATCCTTCAGTATATTATAGTCACTGCATATTATAGAATATATAACAGGTTACTATATCCTTTAGTATATTATAGGTCACTGCATATTATAGAATATATTACAGGTTACTATATCCTTTAGTATATTATAGGTCACTGCATATTATAGAATATATTACAGGTTACTACATCCTTTAATATATTATAGTCACTGCATATTATAGAATACATTACAGGTTACTATATCCTTTAGTATATTATAGTCACTGCATATTATAGAATATATTACAGGTTACTATATCCTTTAGTATATTATAGGTCACTGCATATTATAGAATATATTACAGGTTACTATATCCTTTAGAATATTATAGGTCACTGCATATTATAGAATATATAACAACAGGTTACTATATCCTTTAGTATATTATAGGTCACTGCATATTATAGAATATATTACAGGTTACTATACCCTTTAGTATATTATAGGTCACTGCATATTATAGAATATATAACAGGTTACTATATCCTTTAGTATATTATAGGTCACTGCATATTATAGAATATATAACAGGTTACGATATCCTTTAGTATATTATAGGTCACTGCATATTATAGAATATATAACAGGTTACTATATCCTTTAGTATATTATAGTCACTGCATATTATAGAATATATTACAGGTTACTATATCCTTTAGTATATTATAGGTCACTGCATATTATAGAATATAATTACAGGTTACTACATCCTTTAATTATATTATAGTCACTGCATATTAAGATAATACATTACAGGTTACTATATCCTTCAGTATATTATAGTCACTGCATATTATAGAATATATAACAGGTTACTATATCCTTTAGTATATTATAGGTCACTGCATATTATAGAATATATTACAGGTTACTATATCCTTTAGTATATTATAGGTCACTGCATATTATAGAATATATTACAGGTTACTACATCCTTTAATATATTATAGTCACTGCATATTATAGAATACATTACAGGTTACTATATCCTTTAGTATATTATAGTCACTGCATATTATAGAATATATTACAGGTTACTATATCCTTTAGTATATTATAGGTCACTGCATATTATAGAATATATTACCGGTTACTATATCCTTTAGTATATTATAGGTCACTGCATATTATAGAATATATAACAGGTTACTATATCCTTTAGTATATTATAGTCACTGCATATTATAGAATATATTACAGGTTACTATATCCTTTAGTATATTAGAGGTCACTGCATATTATAGAATATATTACCGGTTACTATATCCTTTAGTATATTATAGGTCACTGCATATTATAGAATATATTACAGGTTACTATATCCTTTAATATATTATAGTCACTGCATATTATAGAATATATTACAGGTTACTATATCCTTTAGTATATTATAGGTCACTGCATATTATAGAATATATAACAGGTTACTATATCCTTTAGTATATGATAGGTCACTGCATATTATAGAATACATTACACGTTACTATATCCTTTAGTATATTATAGGTCACTGCATATTATAGAATATATAACAGGTTACTATATCCTTTAGTATATTATAGTTCCCTGCATATTCTAGAAAATATTACAGGTTACTATATCCTTTAATATATTATAGTCACTGCATATTATAGAATATATAACAGGTTACTATATCCTTTAGTATATTATAGGTCACTGCATATTATAGAAAATATTACAGGTTACTATATCCTTTAATATATTATAGTCACTGCATATTATAGAATATATAACAGGTTACTATATCCTTTAGAATATTATAGGTCACTGCATATTATAGAATATATAACAGGTTACTATATCCTTTAGTATATTATAGGTCACTGCATATTATAGAAAATATTACAGGTTACTATATCCTTTAGTATATTATAGGTCACTGCATATTATAGAAAATATTACAGGTTACTATATCCTTTAATATATTATAGTCACTGCATATTATAGAATATATTACAGGTTACTATATCCTTTAGTATATTATAGGTCACTGCATATTATAGAATATATAACAGGTTACTATATCCTTTTAGTAATTATAGGTCACTGCATATTATAGAAAATATTACAGTGTACTATATCCTTTACTATATTATTGTCACTTCATATTATAGAATATATAACAGGTTACTATATCCTTTAGAATATTATAGGTCACTGCATATTATAGAATATATAACAGGTTACTATATCCTTTAGTATATTATAGGTCAATGCATATTATAGAATATATAACAGGTTACTATATCCTTTAGTATATTATAGGTCACTGCATATTATAGAATATATAACAGGTTACTATATCCTTTAGTATATTATAGGTCACTGCATATTATAGAATATATTACAGGTTATTACAGATTTGGCTTCCACCATGGGCAGAATCTGCCTCATAATGTGCGGGTGACTATGCCACTGTTATTCAATTTGTCTAATGATTTTATGGGGTTCACTGGCTCCAGTTAAGTGTCCATACAACGCCTAGTTCCATGCTATGGCTAAGAGCGAACACACGCTCGAAACGCATCAGCAGGAACCGGCTCCACTGTCACCATGTTGGTTTGGTTATATTGCAATTTCTAAGGCTATGTTCATACGGCGCAACTGCGGTGTATACAGTACACTGCGCGATACGCCGTGTGTTTTGGAAGTCGCACTGATTAGCACGTACTCCCAAAGCACGGGGGGGCGGCCCCACTGACATGTATTATCAACGCCATGTAAGCGCCATGAACAATTCACATGTCAATTCTCTCCCCGGGTATACAATACGATCTTATTGTACGCGCGGGGAGACGAGAGCTATGAATTACCGTAATTGCGGCGGCGCATTTCACCGCGTATTGCACATAATACGCAACAAAATGTGCGCACACTGACGCCGTGTGAACATACCCTATTACAAGATGTGATTTTTTTTCCTGCCGACTGGAATGGAGGCTGTCCAAAAAGGAATCCTATTTCTCTTCTGTCTGCGCTTCTTTGGGCGAGGTAGGTGCATCATTATCCCAGCAATACATATGGACTATGTGAGTAGCTGGCTACATATCCTGTTTCGTTTTTACTTACTACAGATTATACAGTATATTACAGGTTACTTTAGATTATACAGTATATTACAGGTTACTATACAGTATATTACAGGTTATTACAGATTATACAATACATTACAGGTTACTAAACATTATACAATATATTACAGGTTATTATACATTATACAGGATATTACAGGTTATTATAGATTATACAATACATTACAGGTTACTATACATTATACAGTATATAACAGGTTAATATAGATTATACAATAGATTACAGGTTACTATACATTATACAGTATATAACAGGTTAATATAGATTATACAATAGATTACAGGTTACCATATATAACATGTTACTATAGAAAATACAGTATATGACGGGTTATTATCTAGATAACGTACAACAGGTTATTATATATTATACTGCATATTACAAATTACTCTGTACAGTACATCACAGGTTACGCTATAGTATATCATACAGTATCACAAGTTTTTTATGACATAACATAGTACTACAGGTTATTACACGGCATAGTATATTACATAGTAGTATCGCAGGTTATGACATAGCGGTGTACAGCGCACAGTATCGCAGGTTATGAACACAGGCCCGTTTGGTTACAGCGCACAGTATGGCAGGTTTAAAGACACAGCAGTGTAACAGCGCACAGTATCGCAGGTTATGACACAGCAGTGTACAGCGCACAGTATCGCAGGTTATGACAGCAGTGTACAGCGCACAGTATCGCAGGTTATGACAGCAGTGTACAGCGCACAGTATCGCAGGTTATGACACCGCGGTGTACAGCGCACAGTATCGCAGGTTATGACATAGCAGTGTACAGCGCACAGTATCGCAGGTTATGACACAGCGGTGTACAGCGCACAGTATCGCGGGTTATGACACAGCGGTGCACAGCGCACAGTATCGCAGGTTATGACACAGCGGTGTACAGCGCACAGTATCGCAGGTTATGACACAGCAGTGTACAGCGCACAGTATCGCAGGTTATGACACAGCAGTGTACAGCGCACAGTATCGCAGGTTATGACACAGCGGTGTACAGCGCACAGTATCGCAGGTTTATGAACACAGCAGTGTACAGCGCACAGTATCGCAGGTTATGACACAGCAGTGTACAGCGCACAGTATCGCAGGTTATGACATAGCAGTGTACAGCGCACAGTATCGCAGGTTATGACACAGCGGTGTACAGCGCACAGTATCGCAGGTTATGACACAGCGGTGTACAGCGCACAGTATCGCAGGTTATGACAGCAGTGTACAGCGCACAGTATCGCAGGTTATGACATAGCGGTGACCAGCGCACAGTATCGCAGGTTATGACATAGCAGTGTACAGTATCGCAGGTTATGACACAGCAGTGTACAGCGCACAGTATCGCAGGTTATGACGGAGCAGTGTACAGCGCACAGTATCGCAGGTTATGACAGTGTACAGCGCACAGTATCGCAGGTTATGACATAGCGGTGTACATCGCACAGTATCGCAGGTTATGACATAGCGGTGTACAGCGCACAGTATCGCAGGTTATGACACAGCAGTGTACATCGCACAGTATCGCAGGTTATGACATAGCAGTGTACAGCGCACAGTATCGCAGGTTATGACACAGCGGAGTACAGCGCACAGTATCGCAGGTTATGACATAGTGTACAGCGCACAGTATCGCAGGTTATGACAGTTTACAGCGCACAGTATCGCAGGTTATGACAGCAGTGTACAGCGCACAGTATCGCATGTTATGACACAGCGGTGTACAGCGCACAGTATCGCAGGTTATGACAGCAGTGTACAGCGCACAGTATCGCAGGTTATGACAGTATCGCAGGTTATGACACAGCGGTGTACAGCGCACAGTATCGCAGGTTATGACAAAGCAGTGTACAGCGCACAGTATCGCAGGTTATGACAAAGCTGTGTACAGCGCACAGTACGCAGGTTATGAGATAGCGGTGTAAAAGCGCACAGTATGGCAGGTTATGACATAGCAGTGTACAGCGCACAGTATGGCAGGTTATGACATAGCAGTGTACAGCGCACAGTATGGCAGGTTATGACAGAGCAGTGTACAGCGCACAGTATCGCAGGTTATGACACAGCAGTGTACAGCGCACAGTATCGCAGGTTATGACACAGCAGTGTACAGCGCACAGTATCGCAGGTTATGACATAGCGGTGTACAGCGCACAGTATCGCAGGTTATGACATAGCGGTGTACATCGCACAGTATCGCAGGTTATGACACAGCAGTGTACAGAGCACAGTATCGCAGGTTATGACATAGCGGTGTACAGCGCACAGTATCGCAGGTTATGACAGCAGTGTACATCGCACAGTATCGCAGTTATTACACAGCAGTTTTAAAAGCGCACAGTATCGCAGGTTATGACACAGCAGTGTACAGCGCACAGTATCGCAGGTTATGACACAGCAGTGTACAGCGCACAGTATCGCAGGTTATGACACAGCAGTGTACAGCGCACAGTATCGCAGGTTATGACATAGCGGTGTACAGCGCACAGTATCGCAGGTTATGACACAGCAGTGTACAGCGCACAGTATCGCAGGTTATGACATAGCAGTGTACAGCGCACAGTATCGCAGGTTATGACACAGCAGTGTACAGCGCACAGTATCGCAGGTTATGACACAGCAGTGTACAGCGCACAGTATCGCAGGTTATGACATAGCAGTGTACAGTATCGCAGGTTATGACATAGCAGTGTACAGTATCGCAGGTTATGACACAGCAGTGTACAGCGCACAGTATCGCAGGTTATGACAGCAGTGTACAGCGCACAGTATCGCAGGTTATGACACAGCGGTGTACAGCGCACAGTATCGCAGGTTATGACATAGCGGTGTACAGCGCACAGTATCGCAGGTTATGACATAGCAGTGTACAGCGCACAGTATCGCAGGTTATTGACACAGCAGTTACAGCGCACAGTATCGCAGGTTATGACACAGCGGTGTACAGCGCACAGTATCGCAGGTTATGACACATCGGTGTACAGCGCACAGTATCGCAGGTTATGACAAAGCAGTGTACAGCGCACAGTATCGCAGGTTATGACAGAATCGCAGGTTATGACATAGCGGTGTACAGCGCACAGTATCGCAGGTTATGAGATAGCGGTGTACAGCGCACAGTATCGCAGGTTATGACACAGCAGTGTACAGCGCACAGTATCGCAGGTTATGACAGAGCAGTGTACAGCGCACAGTATCTCAGTTATGAACACAGCAGTGTACAGCGCACAGTATCGCAGGTTATGACATAGGGGGTGTAAAAGCGCACAGTATCGCAGGTTATGACACAGCGTGTACAGCACAGTATCGCCCGTTATGACACAGCAGTGTACAGCGCACAGTATCGCAGGTTATGACAATAGTTACAGCGCACAGTAATCGCAGGTTATGACACAGCGTGTACAGCGCACAGTATCGCCGGTTATGACACAGCAGTTTTACAGCGCACGTAAAGGCAGTTATGACACAGCAGTGTACAGCGCCAGTATGGCAGGTTATGACCACAGCGTGTACAGCGCACAGTATCGCAAAGGTTATGACACAGCGGTGTACAGCGCACAGTAATCGCAGGTTAAAGACACGGCAGTGTACAGCGCACAGTATCGCAGGTTATGACATAGCGGGGTACAGCGCACAGTATCGCAGGTTATGACACAGCATGTACAGCGCACAGTATCGCAGGGTTTTACATAGCCCGGGGTACAGCGCACAGTATCGCAGGGTTTAAAAGACACAGCAGTGTACAGCGCACATATTGCAGGTTTTTGAACACAGCAGTGTACAGCGCACAGTATCGCAGTTATGACACAGCAGTGTACACGCACATATCGCAGGTTATGACATAGTGTACAGCGCACAGTATCGCAGGTTATGACAGCAGTGTACAGCGCACAGTATCGCAGGTTATGACAGCAGTGTACACCAACAGTATCGCAGGGTTAGAACAGCGGTGTACAGCGCCAGTTCCCGGTTTTGACCCCAAAAGTACGCGCACATTAAAACGCAGGTTAAAGAACAGCAGTGTACAGCGCACAGTTAACCCCTTTTTGAACAGCAGTTTTAAAAACGCAAAAGTAAAACCAAAGGTTTTGGGCACAGGGTGTAAAAAGCGCACAGTAAAGGCAAAGGTTTTTTACATAACCCCGTGGACAAACGCACAGTACCCCAGGTTTTTAAAAGCCAAATTTTTCAGCGCACAGTATCGCAGGTTATGGAAAAAGCAGTTAAAAGCGCACAGTAACCCCCAGGTTATTACAAACAGTGTTTAAACGCAAAAAAGTATCGCCCGGTTTTTGACAGCAAATGTAAAAGCCAAAAAGAAACGCAGGGTTTTGACACACGTGTAAACCCGCGCACAGTTAAAACCAGGTTATTACATATGTCCCGCCCAAGTTTTCGCAAAGGGGGATGACAGCATGGTTTTAAAACGCACAGTAACGCAGGTTATGACACAGCAGTGGGACACGCCCCAAATATCCAGGGTTTTTGACCCCAAGGTGGTTTCAGCCAAAAAGAAAACGCAGGGTTTTTGACATAGTGTAACCCGCCCCACAGTATCGCAGGGTTTTACAGCAGGGGGAAAAGCGCACAGTATCGAGGTTATGACACAGCGGGACAGCGCACAGTAAACGCAAGGTTTTTGACATAGGGGGTTGGGAAAAGCGCACAGTAACCCCAGGGTTTTAAAAATAGGCCCCATTTTAAAAGGGGCACAGTAAAAACAGGTTATCACACAGCGGGTGTAAATGCGCACCCGTACGCATTTTAAAGACATAAACATTGGGACAGCGCACAGTATCGCAGGGGTTTTTTACATTTTTTGCCCCCGGGAAAAGCGCACAAAACGCAGGGTTAAAGACACAGCAGTGCAAAAAGTAACGGAGGTTTTTTGAAAATTTTGTTACAAACGCACAGTTTTCGCAGGTTTTTTTAACACAAAACGTTTTTAAAATACATGATTAAACCAAACTCTTGAAGGCCCTTTTTTTTAACCTTCAGCCCCAGTCCCCCCTTTCTTTGGGGGATGGGAAATTAAACAGGAAGGAAAAAGTCAGAAAGGAGCAAAGGATTCTGGGGGGTTTTCCCCGTTTACCTTCAATTTTGGGTTCCCGAATTTACTGTTTCGACGTCCCCTGTCCCCCCCCAAGGGCCCCTTTATTAAAAAATTCCTCCATTCCCGCCTTTCTTTCACTCGTCCCCTTTTGGGATTCGGAGGTTTTTTTCTCCCCCGCCCTTTTAGTCTTACCCGCTCTTTTTTCCTTAAAAATTTTTGGGGTTTCCCCCGGGTTTTTAAGCCCGCTTCCTTTTGCGGGCCCGAAGATTCAGATATAGGGGGTTTCAACAACATGGCTGGGGGCCCCCACCCCCCAAAGGGCTTGTTTCCCTAAGGCCCAAACCATTTACAAATGCACTTTGGGAAAAAAGGGTGCCTTTTTTTTTGTAATTTTTTTCCAAAAATTTTTTTTTTTAAAAAATTTTTTTATTTTTTCCCCCAAAAATTTTGCCATTTTTTTTTGGGGTTTTTTAATATTTTTTGGGTTAAAAAAGCGCTATAAGTCCTTTTCCACTGCCCCAATTTTTAAATTTTTTTCAGGGCACAGCAAAGCTGCAGCTCTGGAACCTTTTTTTTTTTGCCCAAAAATACCCTTTTTTTTTTCTGTTTAATTTTTTTTGTTTTTTTTTTGCGGTGTTTTTTGTGGCATATTTTACAGTACAAATTTTTTATATTTTAAACGGGAATCAAAAAACTAACAAATTTTTTTCGAATCACATAATTATTTAGAAGAAGAAAAACACCAAAAACATAAGGTCTGAAACATAAAATTAAAAAAGAAAAACATAAAAATGCTGCTTTTTTGGGCAAAACTGTCACACACAAAATTTGTGACGAGGGAATTGACCCCAACACTTTCTGACTGGTGGGAGTCCGACTGCCATGACCACTACTCATCCTAAGAATGAAGGAATGTGACCACACACCCTACTGTGATCAATGGGGTCCATCGAGTGCTGTTGGTGTCAGTCTTGAAACGAACAGGTTCCTCCTCTGCAACCGAGGCTCCGAACAGAACATCCCACGTCGATGTGAACTGGGCCTTCTTAAGATCTACTTATGCTGCCTCTTCCTATATTTGGCCATCTCATGGACTTTATCAACAGCACATCTTGTACATGGCATTGGCGGAGGTATGTGGTTGAGTTGGGGGCTTCTGGTATCTCACAACACATTCAGTAGATGACATTAGTGAAGGTATGTGGTGAAGTTGGGGGCTTCTGGTATCTCATAACACATCCTGTACATGACATTGGTGAAGGTAATGTGGCGAGTTTGGGCTTCTGGTATCATCCGCACTCCTGAACATGACTTTTTGTGGAGGTATGTGGTGAGTTGGGGCTTCTGGTATCTCATAACACATCCTGTACATGACATTGGTGGAGGTATGTGGTGGAGTTGGGGGCTTCTGGTATCTCACAGCACATCCTGTACATGACATTGGTGGAGGTATGTGGTGGAGTTGGGGGCTTCTGGTATCTCATAACACATCCTGTACATGACATTGGTGGAGGTATGTGGTGGAGTTGGGGGCTTCTGGTATCTCATAGCACATCCTATACGTGACATTGGTGGAGGTATGTGGTGGAGTTGGGTCTTCTGGTATCTCATAATACATCCTCTAAATGACATTGGTGGAGGTGTGTGGTGGAGTTGGGGGCTTCTGGTATCTCATAATACATCCAGTACATGACATTGGTGGAGGTATGTGGTGGAGTTGGGGGCTTCTGGTATCTCACAGCACATCCTGTACGTGACATTGGTGGAGGTATGTGGTGGAGTTGGGTCTTCTGGTATCTCATAATACATCCCGTACATGACATTGGTGAAGGTGTGTGCTGGAGTTGGGGGCTTTTGCTATCTCATAATACATCCTGTACATGACATTGGTGGAAGTATGTGGTGTAGGGGTCAGATAAAGGCATCTCACAGCACATCCTGTATGTGACATTGGTGGAGGTTTGTGGTTGAGGTGGGGGGTTCTGGTATCTCAGTACACATCCTGTACATGACATTGGTGGAGGTATGTGGTGGAGTTGGGGGCTTCTGGAATATCATAAAACATCCTGTACATGACATCGGTGGAGGTATGTGGTGGAGTTGGGTCTTCTGGTATCTCATAATACATCCCGTACATGACATTGGTGAAGGTGTGTGCTGGAGTTGGGGGCTTTTGCTATCTCAAATAAATCTGTACATGACATTGTGTAAGTAATGTGTGTAGGGGTCATGCTTCCGGCATGCTCACAGCACATCCTTATGTACCATTGTGTGAGTTTTGTGTTGAGTTGGGGGTTTCTGGTATCTCATTACACATCCTGTACATAACATTGGTGGTGGTATGTGGTGGAGTTGGGGGCTTCTGGTATCTCATAATACATCCTGTACATGACATCGGTGGAGGTATGTGGTGGAGTTGGGTCTTCTGGTATCTCATCATACATCGTACAAGAGATTGGTGTAGGAATGTGTGGGTTGGCATCGGTATCTCAATAACATATTCCTCTACATGACATTGGGGAAGGTATGTGGTGGAGTTGGGCTTCTGGTATCCTCACAGCAACATCCTTTACTTACATTAGGTGAGTAAGTAGTGGAGTATGGGGCTCCTGGTATCTCATAACACATCCTGTACATTACATCGGTGGAGGTATGTGGTGGAGTTGGGGGCTTCTGGTATCTCATAACAAATCCTCTACATGACATTGGTGGAGGTATGTGGTTGAGTTGGGGGCTTCTGGCATCTCATAATACATCCTGTACATGATATCGGTGGAGGTATGTGGTGGAGTTGGGGGCTTCTGGTATCTCAAAATACATCCTGTACATGACATTGGTGGAGGTATGTGGTGGAGTTGGGGGCTACTGGTATCTCATAACACATCCTCTACATGACATTGGTGGAGGTATGTGGTGGAGTTGGGGGCTTCTGGTATCTCATAACATATCCTCTACATGACATTGGTGGAGGTATGAGGTGGGAAAAAAAAAAAAAGTTGGGGGGCCTCTCTGGATCTAACAGGCACATCCTGTACATGACATTGGTGGAGGTATGTGGTGGAGTTGGGGGCTCCTGGTATCTCATAACACATCCTCTACATGACATTGATGGAAGTATTTGGTGGAGTTATATGGAGAAAGGGAGTTTTCTGGAAATTCTCCTCTGAGCTGCTGCTCTTTGTACATTGGGTGTATTCAAACCTCGTTTGCAATTCCAGGCTTAGACAGTAGATGTCGACTCACTAGTCAAAAACCATCCAAGGTGTGTAAGGCTCCATAGCTCAGTGGTTAGAGCACTGGTCTTGTAAACCAGGGGTCGCGAGTTCAATTCTCGCTGGGGCCTTGTCTGTTTTTTTTGTTTGTTTTTTTTCCATTATATTTTAGCAGTTTTATTAGTTACCGTATAGGAAGGTAATAGGAAGTAAGGTAATAACACATAACTGAATGTTCAGAGAAAAAACACTCAGAATACAATTTATAAGGTGTTAACTGTATAAACGTGGTTGACTTGATATTATTATCTTTCTTTGAAACTGAAAGCTGGGGAAGGATAAAGAGTAGGCGCCAGTGCAGGGGGTATCACATGTTCATACATATATATTCACTGTGGGGGGAATCATGTAAACATAAAACATCCTCTGCCCCTTTCAAGACTCCTCTGTCATCCCCTCCAGACTCTTCTGTCCTCCCTCCAGACTCTTCTGTCCTCCCTCCAGACTCTTCTGTCCTCCCCTCCCACCTCCTCAGACCTCTCCTCCATAACAACTCCGTCGTCCCCTCCAGATTCCTCCGTCCTCCACCTCCCTCCAGACTCCTCCGTTTTCCACCTCCCTCCAGACTCCTCCGTCCACCTCCCTCCAGACTCCTCAGTCCTCCTCCTCCCTCCCTCCGTCCTCCACCTCCCGCCAGAAACTCCACCGTCCATCCTCCTCCCTCCAGACTTCCACCGTCCTCTCCTCCCTCCAGACTCCTCCGTCCCTCCACGCCTCCCGCATCACCTCCGTCCTCCCCCTCACCCTCCAGACTCCTCCTGTCCTCCACCACCCTCCAGACTCCTGTCCTCCTCCTCCCTCCAGACTCCTGTCCTCCTCCTCCCTCCAGACTCCTCTGTCCACCTCCTCCAGACTCCTCTTTCCTCCTCCTCCAGACTCCTCTTTCCTCTCCTCCCTCCAGACCCCTCCGTCCTCCTCCTCCCTCCTCCTCTGTCCTCCTCCTCCCTCCTCCTCTGTCCTCCTCCTCCCTCCAGACTCCTTATATCCTCCCTCCCTCTCCCTCACCACCAGACCCCTACCGCTCCTCCTCCCTCCAGACTCCTCTGTCCACCACCTCCCACCAGACCTCCTCTGTCCACCTCCTCCCCCAGACGCCTCTGTCCTCCTCCTCCCTCCTAACTCCTCTGTCCTCCTCCCTCCCCTCCAGAACCCTCTGTCCCCCTCCCTCCAGACTCTCCTCTGTCCCTCCTCACCTCCAGACTCCTCTGGTCCTCCTCCCTTACCCTCCAGAACCCCTCTAACTCCCCCTCCATACTCCACTGTCCTCCTCCCTCCAGACCCATCTATCCTCCTCCCTTCCAGACACCCTCTGTCCTCCTCTTCCCTGACAATCTCCTCTGTCCTCCTCCTCCAGACTCCTCCATCCTCCTCCCTCCAGACCCCTCTATCCTCCTCCCTCCAGACTCCTCTGTCCTCCTCCTTCCCTCCAGACTCCTCTGTCCTCCTCCTCGCCTCCAGACTCCTCTGTCCTCCTCCCCCCCACACTCCTATTTCCTCCTTCCCTCCAGACTCCTCAGTCCTCCCTTCCAGACTACTTTGTCCACCTCCAAACTCTTATGTTCTTTCTAAGTTGTTCATTCCCATTCCAGACCCCTCTGTCCCCCTCCCTCTAGACTCCTTTTTCTTCTCCCTCCAGACTCCTCTGTCCCTCTCCCTGCCTCCAGACTCTTCTGTCCTCCTCCCCTCCAGCCGGCTGTCCCCCTCCAGACTCCTCTGTCCTCCTCCGCCCTCCAGACTCCTTTGTCCCCTCCAGATCCCTCTGTCCTCCTCCTCCCTCCAGACTTCTCTGTCCTCCTCCACCCTCCAGACTCCTCTGTCCTCCACCCTCCAGACTCCACTGTCCTCCTCCTCCCTCAACTCCTCTGTCTCCGTCCTCCCTCCAACTCCCTCGGTCCTCCCTCCTCCCCTCCAACTCCTCCTGTCCTCCTCCTCCCACCAGCTCCCTCTGTCCCCACCCTCCAGACTCCTCTGTCCTCCCTCCCAACTCCTCTGTCCTCCTCTCCCTCCAGACGCCGCTTCCTCCTCCACCCTCCATGACTCCTCTGTCCCCTCCTCCCTCCAGACTTCTCTGTCCCTCCTCCCTCCAGACCCTCCTTCCTCCTCCTCCAGACTCCTCTTTCCTCCTCCACGCTCGCTCGGCCCACCCTTCTTCTCCAGGCTCTCTGCCCTCCCATTCTCCAGCCTCCTCTGCCCCCTTCCTCAAGCTCCTCTGCCCCCCCTGTCTAAGCTCCTCCTGTCCTCCTCCCTCCAGACTCCTCTGTCCACCTCCTCCAGACTCCTCCTCCTCCACCCTCCAGACACCTCTGTCCCTCCTCCCACCCACCCGCTCTGTCCTCCTCCTCCTCCAGACTCCCTCCTGTCCTCCTCCTCCTCCCTCCAGACTCCTCTCTCCTCCTCCTCCCTCCAGACTCCTCTCTCCTCCTCCTCCCTCCAGACTCCTCTCTCCTCCTCCTCCCTCCAGACTCCTCTCTCCTCCTCCTCCCTCCAGACTCCTCTCTCCTCCTCCTCCCTCCAGACTCCTCTGTCCTCCTCCTCCCTCCAGACTCCTCTGTCCTCCTCCCTCCAGAACCCCTCTGGTCACCTATCTCCAACCCCCTCTGTCCACCTCCCTACTCCAGACTCATCTGTCCTCCTCCCTCTGACCCTCTTCCTCCTCCTCCTCCCTCCAGATCTCCTCTGCTCCCTCCTCCCCCAGACTCCTCTGTCCTCCTCCTTCCAGACTCCTCTGTCATCCTCTCTCCAGACCCATCTGTCCCCCTCCCTCCAGACTCCTCCTCTCTCCAGACCCCACTGTCTTGTTCCAGACTCATTTACCCACCTCCTCCAGACTCTTCTGTCCCCTTCCTCCAGAATCCTCTACCCACCCCCTTCAGACTCTTGTCCTCCTCCCTCCAGACTCCTTTGTCCTCCTCCACCCCCCCTTGTCCTCCCCCAGACCCCTTTTCCTCCCCCCCGACTCCTCTGTCCCTCCACACCCCTTTCCTCCCTCCCCTCCAACTCCATGTCCTCCTCCAACCCTCTCTGTCCCCTCTTCCTCCAGACTCCTCTTTCCTCCTCCCTCCAGACTTCTTTCCTCCTCCCCCAGACCCTGTTCTTCTACCCTCAACACTCCTCTGTCCACCTCCCTCCAGACCCCTCTGTCCTCATCTCCCCCGACTCCTCGCATCCTCCCTAGACTCCTCTGTCCTCCTCCCTCCAACCCTCGTCCTCCTCCTCCAACCCCCTCTGTCCTCCTCCCCCCAGACTTCTTTTCCCTCCCCCCCAGACTCCCCTTTCCCCCTCCAGACCCTTGTCCTCCTCCTACCCCTCTGTCCTCCTCCGACTCCCCCTTTCCTCCCCCACATCCCTTCCCCCCTTTCTAAAGGCTCCTCTGCCCCCCCTTCTCAAGGCTCCTCTGTCCTCCTCCTCCCAGACTCCTCTGTCCCCTTCCAGACTCTTATGTTCTTTTCAGATTGTTCATTCCCCATTCCCTCGAGACTCTCTTGTCTGTTGCTGACTCCTTTGGCGATTTACCTCCCTCGAGAACTAACGGATGCAGTGTTGAAATTCAACAAACCTGATCCTTTACTCCACCAACATCAGGTGGCTATGAAATGCCCCAATATACATAAGATAGCTGACTTGTCCTGCTAACATTGCTATCATATGTATGGGAACCTTTAGTCATTCACACAGGGACCAGGGAGTGGAGATCTATGAAGTTTGTAGCAGCTTCTACATGTGCCTGATTGCCATACAGTGAGATCACGATGGTCACCTGTGAACCACAGGGTCAATTTTAGACTCTGTTAATAACTAACCAATGTGAACCAGCACCTCAAGTTTGAGGACCTTGAAAAAAACACCATCTCTCAGTGTAAAGCTAAATCTAGGGTAATCCCGAATTTTCATGTTCCTGCTGTAAATATGGTTGGGATTGTTTTGTATTTTTAAGTATACTGAGGTCAAGAGGAACCCAGTGTAACATATCCACCACCAGACCCTCTACTTCCATTGTCTTCTACCAATGACAAATACACGACTGTGGGACTTTCTGACACGGGCTCTGTAGAATATTAACTGTTTATTACTCAACTCTGCAACTGAACATCCGAAATTTGTGATTACAAGGGAGGGGGCTGCAGATCTGTGCCTAAACATTGTTGTTGACCCACTTACCTTGTCTACCACATACATCTTACCGACAGTCTATGATCTCCTTAAAGCACAGGAGTATATACTGCTATCCAGGCTTTTAACAAAGGCTAAAGACAAAAGGCCAGGACTGCTGTAAAAACAAAAATAATCGGTATTTACCAGTGAAGCTACTGCTGATCCTGCACCATTGAAGCTCTAGTGTTTCCTGACAATTCCAGTGGGGGTGACAACCTATATCACTCCCATAATAGCAAAGCTAGTCACGTGTGGTACATGTCAGCAGAGATGTCAAAGGCCAATAATTGGGGCAAGGCCACGTGAGTGATGTATGTGAAGTCTCTGCTGGAGGAACCGTGAAGATCACCAGAGCTCCAGTGGTGGCTTTAGAGGATAGTACCAGTATTTATTTTTTTTTAAATTAAAGCAGTCCCCACCTGTTCAGGGGTTTGTCAAAATCATGGACAAACCCTTTAACTTTTTAAGCTTCTACAGGTGTTCAGAAGTCCAACAGAAGTTGTCTGGTGATCCGGACCCCTGCCACTTCACACAGGAATGCCTACAAAGTCAAAGGGAAGGGGGGACCTACTACAGGTACGTTTACATGGGCAAATATTAGAAAATTTCGATCACTGATCGACTTATTTCATGTTGATTAATGCTCCTTAAAATGAGCCGTCACACTGCCCAATTGTCAAGGCTAACAATGGTTTACGACTTATGATTGTTAAAGGGGATGTATCGCTTCAACAGTTCGTGTGTTACTTTGTACTTATTCAGTTCCTAAAATCCAGGGGCGTATCTTCCCTTCCCAGCTGGGTGTTTCTTAACTGAAGGGGGATGACATCACCCCCCCCTTCACTGTTCATGCTCGCTCCCGAGTCAGTGTGTTTGTCTGAGGGTGCTGCTCTTCCAATCCCTCTCTGTCTGAGTCCACATATCACTGTGTCGTTCCTCTCCCTATGCAGTCTTATTTCGTAAGAGCCGTTTGTTTACATACCAAAGCCCTGCATTGAGTATAGACCGTCTTCTATGAACTCAGAGCACTGATTTCTTCTCCTCTCACAGCTGGAGGTTTGATACAGTTGAATCCAGTCTTCTTTGAACCCACCCAGAGCAGCACAGATCTGTCTCCCTTCTATGTTTACACGCAGCAGCATTAGGCACTGAGCACAATTCTGCCGTTTTCTAATTGTAGAATCAGCTGCAGTGTTACTGTGCAGCTGCTGGCTGTGCAGAGTGAAATGCTGCCGGCCCCTTATTCTGAGTGAGAGAGGCAGGAATGCGCGCTCCCGTGAATACGACCGGGGGCCAGACAGAATGTAAATTAGTAGAGCCGTCAGCCAATGAAATGCAAGGAGGTGGAATCTGACCGGCAATGGGGAACAGTGTTTACAGAAAACGAAGATGAGGGAGACTGTGAAAACAAGACAGCTGTGCTAATGATCCAATTGTGAAGTTGCTTGTTTTCACTGCCTCCTTATTCTGAAGACCATTTAATGTAATGATCCATCCCCTTTAATGCTGGTTCACTCATGTTAAATTTTGGTGTTGGAGTTCATTGCTTGGGGGGAGCTCCTATTTGTAGGATCAAAACTATGGCGCATATTTTACTTCTTTCACAATCTTTATAAGGAAACCTATGGATAACGTCTGCTGCGCCATCCACAATGAAGAAAGTGGACACCAGTAACTGCCCAGTAAGCCAATAACACAACATATGCAAAACATATTTCATAGTTTCTCTGCTGATGGACCCTGAGGTCAGTTGCCCATTTTAACGTCCTATTTTTGCATTTTCCCGCCGCTTGGTAGTGATACTGTCATAATGGATCCTTCCCTGCTGTTGGGGGATGCATGTTGGCCTTCTTCTGAGTCGACTGGTTGATGTTTCTCAAGATCCAATAAGCTGCATTGCCTCAATTTTGAATGCGTTCCAATATGTCGTATTAACGATGATCGAGTTGAAAAACTTTTCCCGCACTGGAAACATGGAGCTGGTTTGCGTCCAGTATGGATCCTTCTATGACTGATAAGGTTTGACCTTTCCGCAAACCTTATCCCACATTCGGGGCATTCGTGTGGTTTCAACCCAGCGTGGAGCTTTTGATGTGCGAGTAACTTCTTTCTCTCCATAAAGCGTTTACCGCATCCGGTGCATCCGTAGGGCTTTTCTCCTGTGTGAGTCCTTATGTGCACATCTAACTGGACTTTAGAATTGTAGGATTTGCCACATTTGAAACACAGAAATGGTTTGTCCTCCGTGTGGGTCTTCTTATGTATGTAGAGTTCATGGTAGCTACTGAAACATTTACCGCATTCAGGACACTGAAATGGTTCCTCTCCTTCATGACTCTTTTGATGGTTCAGAAGATTTGACTCCTTATCCAAACTTTTCCCGAAAACTGAACACTCATATTCTCCGGCGTGCGTCTTCTGATGTTCGACAAGTTCATCACTGTTAAAAAAAGATTTCCCGCAGTCCACACATTCAAATGTATTGTGTCCCACGTGAATGGCCACATGGGCTTCCAGATGTGACTTCCTTAGAAAATATTGTCCACATTGTGAACATTGGAGGGTTTTCCTCCGAGAATTTGCTCGTAAGTACTTTGTAAGATTAGAAATGTCACCAAATGTTTTTTCTGCTTCAGCTTTTTCATTCGATCTCTTTTTTACATAGATTCTCTCCGTTGACCCAGGGCCATTTTTGAAGTATAAATGTTCCAGTTTGGTCTCCTGATTTTCATGTTCAGTGTTAGGCATGCTCGCAACACACACCTGGCTCTGAGAAATGGCTTCTGTGTTGTTGGTGTTACTTGGTTTCTTCTGAGCCATCTCAAGTAAGTGAGCAATGACCACATTCCTTACTAATAATGAACTGTTTGGATTTTCACCAGTATGACCTCCAGGTAGAGGACTTTTTTCAAGAGTTTCCACTTCAATGCTAGTAGATGGACAATCGTGTATAGGATTTCTTGGTGTATAGCTGAAGGTATTGTCTTCCTTACTGAAAACTGTGGCATATTCTGTCTCTATGATTTCACGTGACACTAGTTGCTCCTTAACTGAAGTTGATGGATATTGTTGTGTATGAGTTGGTGGAGAATAAATGTTGGGGTCTACGAGGTTTCCTTCATCCAAAGAGACTGGTTCTTCCTTAACAGCAGTGAATGGATATTGTTGTGTATGACTTGGAGGAGTATAAATCTTGCGGTTCATGAGGGTTCCTTCATTCCATAAAACTGGTTCCTCCTTAATAGGAGTAGATGGATATTGTTGTGTACAACTTGGTAGAGTATAAATGTTGGGGTCTACGAGTTTTTCATCATCCCATGAAAACGATTCCTTCTGAATTAGAGGACACGAGTCTGGTTCCTCCTTAATACGAGTAGATGGATGACGTGTATAATCTATGTGTGCATCAATGATAGTGTTGGTGAGGTTCACTCCATCATATAAGACTGGTTCCTTCTTAATACGAGTAGATGGATGACGTGTATAATCTATGTGTGCATCAATGATAGTGTTGGTGAGGTTCACTCCATCATATAAGACTGGTTCCTTCTTAATACGAGTAGATGGATGACGCGTATGATCTATGTGTGCATTTACAATGGTGTTGGTGAGGTCCACTCCATCATATAAGACTGGTTCCTCCTTAATATCATTAGATGCATGACGTGTATGATCTATGTGTGTACTGACGATGGTGTTGGTGAGATTTATTTCATCATATAAGACTGGTTCCTCCTTAATATCAGTAGATGCATGACGTGTATGATCTATGTGTGTACTGACGATGGTGTTGGTGAGATTTATTTCATCATATAAGACTGGTTCCTCCTTAATATCAGTAGATGCATGACGTGTATGATCTGTGAGTGCATCGACGATGGTGTTGGTGAAGTTTCTTCCATCATATAAGACTGGTTCCCTCTTAATACCAGAAGATGGATGATGTGTATGATCTATGAGTGCATCGACGATGGTGTTGGTGAGGTTTATTCCATCACATAAGACTGGTTCCTCCTTAATATCAGTAGATGCATGACGTGTATTAACTATGTTTGTACTGGCGATGGTGTTGGTGAAGTTTCTTCCATCATATAAGACTGGTTCCTTCTTAATATCAGTAGATGGATGATGTGTATGATCTATGAGTGCATCAACGTTGTTGGTAAGGTTTACTTGATTACATAAGACTGGTTCCTCCTTAATATCAGTAGATGGATGACCTGTATGATCTATGTGTGTATGGATGATGGTGTTGGTGAGGTTTATTCCATTATATAAGGCTGGTTCCTCCTTAATATCAGTAGATGGATGATGTGTATGATCTGTGAGTGCATCAACGATGGTGCTGGTGAAGTTTATTCCATCATATAAGGCTGGTTCCTCCTTAATATCAGTAGATGGATGATGTGTATGATCTGTGAGTGCATCAACGATGGTGCTGGTGAAGTTTATTCCATCATATAAGGCTGGTTCCTCCTTAATATCAGTAGATGGATGATGTGTATGATCTGTGAGTGCATCAACGATGGTGTTGGTGAGGTTCACTTGATTATACAAGTTTGGTTTCTTCTCAATATGAGTAGTTATATAGTACGTATGATCTATAGGCACATAACGGTTACCTGCAGACGTTTCTCCATCCAATGGTTCTTCTTTAATATTAGTATGTGGATGGTGTACAAAACCTGTGGATGTACAACCATAGGTATTGTCTGTAGAGCCTTCCTCCTTCATGGAAACCATTGTATAGTCAAACTTTGTGACACCTTCATGTGACACTTTTCCCTCCTTAATTTGTAAAGATGGTGCAGGATCTGTTTCCATTTCCTCCTGATCAGAGCAAGGTTCCCTGACATGTGGCAGAATATCATTATGAAGGCCACCTGCAAACAAACATTATAATTCATTAGTATATGTTACACATATTTAGAAGCTTTATAGCAGCTTTATCCACTGAAAACGCATGGACGCTTGGCCGAGACACACATATGTGTGTATGGCGGAGTTAAGGGGGATATCTGTTGGTCGACAGCTATTCAAGTTGTATGGACACCTTAAAGGGGTTTTGCCACAATCTCATTTCATACCTCCTGTATCCTGCTCTTCAGCTCTGTGTGCTCGGAAGGGGGCGTGTGTGATTTGTTTGAATTGCATATCATGTTACCCAGCAGGATGACATCACCAGGCCTTTCCTCTCTGTAGTCAAAGAAAGGTCTGTTTATGAAAAGCATTGTGAGTAGCTGAGAGGTAAAGTTTTTGCCTCCAGGCACAAGGAAGCTTGGTTTAGATCCCTGCAGGAACCAAACCTGTATTTTTTTTCTTTATCAATGCACAAACCTGATTGAGGTTTCTGTTTTATTTATTTGCACTGATTGACTAATTACTAAGTAGTACAGAGGACGGAAGTAGAATGACAGCACCCGGGGTTTGAACACTCAGTAGCTGCCTGAGAGGAGAGGTGATGTCTGAGCATGTGTGACCAGGAGTGAGGAGCTCTCAGCCCTGGTCGTATCCCCTGGAGACGAGCTGTAAACAATGGATCACTAAAGGAGCAGCTAAAACAAAAACTGTGCAGAATTTGTAATAATGATGAATGGTGAAAATGTTTGTTATTTCATATGTAAGCTTCTCATGTCAATTTTACTTCGTGGCAAAACCCCTTTAATGATCTATCTGGAAAGGTTCTGATAAAATTCTGCTCCTGGAAAAAAGATCTTTTGTCTGACAGCCGTAAGGAAATTTGAGTCCAGCCAATTCTTGTTGCATTGTTATTGGTCAGCAGAAATAATAATTTGTTTTTATATTTCACCAAGAAAATGATTGTTTTGGTTGAAATCATCCATTTTCGTCCCCCATTAGCCAGCTGGATTCAATGTAATGCATTTATTCTGAGAAGATTTTGACAAAGTGGATGATTTGGGGTATACCTGAAAAAGTACAGTGACAGAAGCAGCTTCTTACCCGCTGATGTGAGGGCTCGGTGGTCTTCTATCATGGCCTCCTGGTACAGATCCTGGTGTTCTTCTATGTAATCCCACTCCTCCATGGAGAGATAGACAGCGACATCCTGACACCTTATAGGAACCTGACAACATAAGGATCCCGTCAACATTCAGATACCAGTATAGCGGCATTATATAATATCCCAGCATTCCCAGCACCTCTCACCTCTCCAGACAGCAGCTCAATTATCTTGCTGGTGAGCTCCAGGATCTTTTTACGGTTTCTTTCAAACATCAGCCATTGAGTTGAATGCGGTCTGCAATGGTGGTCAGGGGTTTTCTGCACAACAGTATAATCCTATATAGGAGATATGTTCATAAATATCAGTATGAGGACATCCGCTCATATCCCATAGCATTATAGAGATACGGGTAACGGCCTGTGGCATTTCCCACAATCCCTCACCTCTCCTGTATTAGTAATAGAGATAAGAGTGAGGTCATGTGACATTTCCCACAATCCCTCACCTCTCCTGTATTAGTAATAGAGATAAGAGGTCATGTGACATTTCCCACAATCCCTCACCTCTCCTGTATTAGTAATAGAGATAAGAGTGAGGTCATGTCACATTACCCACAATCCCTCACCCCTCCTGTATTAGTAATAGAGATAAGAGGTCATGTGACATTTCCCACAATCCCTCACCTCTCCTGTATTAGTAATAGAGATAAGAGGTCACGTGACATTTCCCACAATCCCTCACCTCTCCTGTATTAGTAATAGAGATAAGAGTGAGGTCATGTGACATTTCCCACAATCCCTCACCTCTCCTGTATTAGTAATAGAGATAAGAGTGAGGTCATGTGACATTTCCCACAATCCCTCACCTCTCCTGTATTAGTAATAGAGATAAGAGTGAGGTCATGTGACATTTCCCACAATCCTTCACCTCTCCTGTATTAGTACTAGAGATAAGAGTGAGGTCATGTGACATTACCCACAATCCCTCACCTCTTCTGTATTAGTAATAGGGATAAGAGCGAGGTCATGTGACATTTCCCAGAAGTCCTCACCTCTCCGGTAAGCAGGTAGATGATCTGCAGAGTGAGGGTCAACACTTTTTGTGTTAACGCTTCCCCATCATGGACCGTCATCCTTTCTGAATCTTTGGTCTATGTGTTGGAGAGAGAAGGGTAATATTTAAAGGTTATGACATAGATGTCCGATCCTCGTACACTCACAACGCACAATGTAACTGTACTCTCACAGGTTCTTGTTTCTCCACCTCGGGGGGACGGGTAACTTCCTCCCTGAAGAACGTCGGAACGGCGTCTTTCTTCAGTGTCTTCTTCTCTCCACTCATCACGTAGCATTCCTTCGTGAAATGTTCACAGCACACGCGATAGACGTTGCCTCTCTTGTTCTCCTGTATTTCTACCGCCATCTCGTCAATGTTCTCCAACACCTGTCCACTTTGCTCTATGGCTCTCAGCCAGATCTTGATCCTCTCCAGGCTGGTGGGAAACGGGTGCAGGACGACGACGTTCTCACAGCTCCTATGTGTTCCCGCGTAATTATGGCAATGTTCAACCATAATATTTTTCATTTTGTTGGTTTGCTTTAAAAAAAAAAAAAACATTTACATAACTGGACAATGGTGACCCTTGCAGAGCCTTTTGGCTCGGTGGCTGTGGGGGCCTTCACCACTTCCTTGTGCACTTCTATCTGGCATCATACATTCGGGGATAGACATCCTCTTGCTCTTTGGCTATGTTCACACGGCTCATTTCAGGGCATATTAACGTCCGCAAATACGTCCCGAAATACGTTTCAAATATGTGTCACAAAGTGTGGCACGTATTTTGCGTCGTAAATACATTCCCCATTCTTTACTATGGGGATTTACGTTGCAAAATACGCCTCGATAAGTGACAGGGGACTTAATTTTACGATCGTATTTACGGACGTATTTACGCCCGCAAATACGTCGCGAAAATACGCTTCGTGTCAAAGACAAGGTGTATTTTACATTGGAATCAATGCTAATCTAACTGTTCATTATTTGAAACGTATTTCGGGACGTATTTGCGGACGTAAATACATCCCGAAATAAGCCGTGTGAACATAGCCTTAGAGAGCTAAGTTCAGCACCTGATAATTTACACTTGCATGTTTTCAGTGCACTTAAACACATCCATCTCTGCACTGGGACCCCCAAATCTATAGTGTTACCCCTGATTGCCACCACTGTCCAGAACTCCAATAGACAATCGAGCTGCAGTACCCTCATGAGGTCACACCTCAGCAGCTTGTCACACATCTCCTCCATGTAATCAGGAAACCACATACAGTACACCCAGAGGCTGTAACTTCCTCTTTTGGATGTATGAAGAGAGTTTTGGGGGTCCGGCTTGCTAGCAGCATTTTGAGTTCTGCACACGGTGCCTGGAGAGACCAAATGGGCAGCACAACAGTAGGTGTGGGAATGGGAGTCATTGTCAATCACAAGACTACTCAGTGCCAGTCTGCTGCATCTACAGCTTACATGGCTGACTAGGGATTAGCTGGAAGGATCTTCTTAGTAAATTAGCCCCGATTTCTCCATTATTGTATCAAAGCAAAAAAAGTTAGACACAGCTTCCTTGTCGTAGAAATGAAGCTTTCCCACACAAGGAGTCTAAAAGGAGAGCATCAGGGGTCTTTATATCACTAATAGCAGCATATTCACTGTCAATAGGACTGGGAGAGGGGAAATACGGTTAGAGATTAGATTAGGGTTAAAGGGGTTTTGCCACGATCTCATTTCATACTTCTGCATCCAGCTCTTCAGCTCTGTGTGCTCAGAAGGGGGCGTGTGTGATTTGTTTGAATTGCAGATCATGTGACCCAGCAGGATGACATCACCAGGCCTTTCCTCTCTCTAGTCAAAGAAAGGTCTGTTTATGTATAGAGCTGTGAGTAGCTACATTGTAGCTCAGAGGTAAAACTTTTGCCTCCAGGCACAAGGGTCCTTGGTTCAAATCCCTGCAGGAACCAAACCTGTGGATTTTTTTTCTCTTTATCAATGCACAGACCTGATTGAGTTTTCTTCTTTTAATTTATTTGTACTGTTTGACTAATTACTAAGGAGTACAGAGGACGGAAATAGAATGACAGCACCTGGGGTTTGAACACTCAGTAGCTGCCTGAGAGGAGAGGTGATGTCTGAGCATGTGCGACCAGGACTGAGGAGCACTCAGTCCTGGTCGTATCCCCTGGAGATGAGCTGTAAACAATGGATCACTAAAGGAGCAGCTAAAAGAAAAACAGTCCAGAATTTTTAATAATAATGAATGGTGAAAATGTTTATTATTATTTACAAACTTCCCACGTCAATTTTACTTTTGCTACAATTAGGGATAGTTAGGTTGAAAAATATTGTTAGGTCTAGGGATTAAGGGTAGTATTAGTGTTAAAGATTAGGTTAGGGTTAAGGCTAGGGTTGATGTTAAAGGGGGTTTCTCACTAGGCTGTTTCACAAGGAGTTTTACACGCAGTCTATCTCCTTAGGCTGTGGGTGGTTCTATAGTAGCGATTAGCATACTCAGCTTCTATGTAAGTAGCTGAGTTATTACACTGACAAGTACATGAGGTGTTATTTCTTCAGTAAACACAAGGTACATGCGCTGTGAGGACTGAGAACAATGGCTTATCTGTAATCTTATTAGAGATAATTAGTTTGATCTGGAGCTGAGTTATGGTCAGGGAACCATAGAAACCTGTGTGCAGTCAGAGCACATAATATGTCTCTTATCTCATGACTACTAAATGGGAACACTGTTGTTTGCACCGAGCTCATACTGCTTTCAGCGGACACTTCCTTACAGCATATGGATCACAATCTCCCTGTCCTGGTAGTTTGCTACAACGTATCAGTCACAACACAATGTATCAGAATCCTGCTTCCCTTGCAGAAGATTGTTTCATCTGGATACAAACACTGTACAGTAACCAAGAATTGACGAAGCAATGGTCGCAGAACTTTCTATGAGACAGTCATGACCCCTATAACTTCTAGTCAGCCCCTCTTCAGATTGCTGGTGTCCTCTCATGTAAGGGGGGGGGGGGATTATTATTATAATAAGACCTGGCCCTGTATCGGGTGAGGGTCCGGGGCCATCAGGAAAACATAATAGTGATAAGATGTCTGACCTGCAAACTCCTGTCAACACAGCGACAGCAGCTCTGCAGCCCCCACTTCCTTCTCATGTGATCAGTCACATGATGCACAAGGCCTAACCCCTTCTTTCCAAAAACTCTGCCCACAGATAGCATTAACCCCCAAAATGCCAATCCGTAGACAGCGATAACACACTGTGCGAGCCTCTAATGCTGACACATTGTACCAACAACACAGTCACAGTAAATTCTGCACAGTACCACATCTCCTGTCCTTTATATATATAGACATGGCACAGTACCACTTCTCTTATAATATCCATGCACAGTACCACTTCTCCTGTCCTTTATATAGAGACATGGCACAGTACCACTTCTCTTATAACATCCATGCACAGTACCACTTCTCCTGTCCTTTATATATATAGACATGGCACAGTACCACTTCTTTTATAACATCCATGCACAGTACCACGTCTCCTGTCCTTTATATATATAGATATGGCACAGTACCACTTCTCTTATAACATCCATGCACAGTACCACTTCTCCTGTCCTTTATATAGAGACATGGCACAGTACCACTTCTCTTATAACACCCATGCACAGTACTACTTCTTCTGCCCTGCATATATGGACACCGCACCGTACCACTTTTCCTGTGTAATATAGAAGGACACTGCGCAGTACCACTTCTCCTGTCCAGTGTATACGAAAAAAGCACAGTACCACTTCTCTTCTAACACTTATGCACAGTAATACTTCTTGTGTCCCGTATATATGGACACTGCACAGAGCCACTTCTCCTGTACTTTGTATAGAGACATGGCACAGTACCACTTCTCTTCTAACATACATGCACATTACCACTTCTCCTGTCATGTATATAGAGACATGGCACAGTACCACTTCTCTTATAACATACATGCATTGTACCACTTCTCCTGTCCTTTGTATACAGACATGGTACAGTACCACTTCTCTTATAACACTCATGCACAGTACTACTTCTTCCTCCCAGGTTGGTCGACTCACCCTCCGCCCAGGTTAGTAGGCACACCCTCCTCCCGGGTTGGTCGGCGCACCCTCTTCCCGGGTTGGTCGGCACACCCTCTTCCCGGGTTGGTCGGCGCACCCTCTTCCCGGGTTGGTCGGCACATCCTCCTCCAGGGTTGGTTGGCTCACCCTCTTCCCGGGTTGGTCGGCTCACCCTCCTCCCAGGTTGGTTGGATCACCCTCCTCCCAGGTTAGTAGGCACACCCTCCTCCCGGGTTGGTCGGCTCACCCTCCTCTCGGGTTGGTCGGCTCACCCTCCTCTCTGGTTGGTCGGCACACCCCCGTGGTCCTCACCCTCCCTCGGGTTGTCGCTCACCTCCCTGTCGCACACCCTCCCCAGGTTGGTCGTCACCGCCCCGTCGCCCCTCTCCCGGGTTGGTCGCAGCTCCCTCCTCCCGGGTTGGTCTGCGCATTCTCCTCCCGGGTTGGTCGGCGCACCCCTTCCCTCCTCTCCCGGGTTGGTTCTTGGCGCACACCTCCTCCCGGGTTGGTCGGCTCTTCCTCCTCCCCGGTTGGTCGGCACACCCTCCTCCCGGGTTGGTCGGCTCACCCTCCTCCCGGGTTGGTCGGCTCACCCTCCTCCCGGGTTGGTCGGCACACCCTCCTCCCGGGTTGGTCGGCTCACCCTCCTCCCAGGTTGGTCGGCTCACCCTCCTCTTGGGTTGGTCGGCTCACACTCCTCCCGGGTTGGTCGGCGCACCCTCCTCCCGGGTTGGTCGGCTCACCCTCCTCCCGGATTGGTCGGCACTCTCTACCTAGGTTGGTCAGCGCACTTTCTGGCACGCTCTCTGCTAAGGTAGTTCAATGTGCTCTATTCTCAGGTTGGGACCAGTGATCTGCTTATGTACAGACCAACTGTCCTTTGAGGAGGCCATAGTAGGTTGTGTGAGGAGAAGTCTGGTGATGTTCCCTCTCATCGCACCATGATATTTACATATATATATATATATTGATATTTAAGAACTTGGTGGGGGATGATCGGAGGATCCTAGAGGTCAGCAAGAAGATCCTAGATATCAGCAAGTCTATTGCTGACCGGAGAGGAAAACCAAGGGATAATATGTCTGGATGATGACTGCAGCAGTGTATGAGTCAGGATGTCCTGGATGTAGAAGAACTGTACAAGGACGATGGACAATCACCCGACCATCACCTCGCCAGGTATGAGGCACATCAATCTCCACAATATATTAGTTAACAAAGTCAAGACAATTTTAACTTTCCACTTTTCTTCTCTTCATAGCTCATCTGCTCATAATAAGAAGGAACCACTCTTGTGTGAAAAGAGAGTCCTCCTGGACTCCATCATTCATACATCAACAGACCAAACACAACATCCTTCAACTCAAGTGAATGAGAGGCCAACCTCATGTCACAGAGGGAGTCCTGACATTGCTACAGATGAAACCAACCAATGTCCATCTTCTTGTGTAAAGAAGGAACCAGTCTCGCATGATGGAGGAAACCTCTCCAGGACCACAGATGTTACACAATATCTATCGTCTCAGATTAAGGATGAAACTGATGGCCAGGTCCCCGCCATATACACACAGCAATGTCCATCCACTCGTCTTACGGAGAAGCTGTTCTCATGTGATAAAGAACAAATGTCTGACCTTTATTCAGTTCCAGATAATACTGTTCACTTAGAGAACAATCCGGATAATGACATGAATGAGATAGAAGTCATCTACCATCTTCCCACACAATCCACGTTTGGTGACATCTCGAACCTCACTAAATATCAGAGAGCTCACTCTAGAAAGAAAACTCCACAATGTCCTGAATGTGGGGAATATTTTAAAAAAAAAAGCCCAACTTGTTACCCATCAAAGACTCCATATGGGCCAAAACCCTCTTCAGTGTCCTGAGTGTGGAAGAACTTTCTACAGCACTTCTCAGCTAATCAACCATCAGAAATACCACAGAGAAAAGAAGGCATTTAGGTGCGATCAGCTCTGGCCAGATAACCCCTAACTTATCCTACACCAACAAAGTCATAGAGAGGAGAAACCATCTACATGCTTGGACATCGGAAAGCCCCTCCCGTGTGAGAGTCAGCTGCTCGTCCACCAGGGTACACACCCTTGGTGCGGGCCCTTCAGATGTTCCAGGCATGGGACACACATATTACTGTGAGGGAGCATTTATTACATTTGAGAAGTCAATACTGAACGAGGGTCTCCAACGTGACAAACTCTCCAGGCATAAAATATCGCTCAGTAATAATGACTTCAAACTCCATCCCGTGACTTAAGCTTCATCTCATGAACATGTTCTTCAAAAGAAAATTGGCCTTGGATAATCAAATTCTGAATTTCCATGTCTGGTTGTTTAATTTTGGGAAGTATGGGTTCCAATGTTTGCATCAGTAGAGGAACGAAGCTTAAAAATTCCCTCTGACCCTCCCTTCATTCACATCTTCTCCACATCCTTGGTTGAATTTGACGTACATGTGTCTTTTTTTTTTTTAACCATATTTAATTTTAACTATGTAACTTTAAGGGAAATAGAGAATTCAGCTTTGACCTATGTCCTAAATTTCCTTTAATGAATGCCCCACTGTCCTTTCCTAGGCCGCAGATGAAGCCTGAGTTGGACCTGACACAACAATCAAGCAGAACTTTCCTACTGAGTTTGTAAAGGAGCAAATTCCCCCCAAAAATCTGAATTTTAACTGAATAATGAATTATTCTAAATGATGGAACCTAAACTCTTTATTAAAATTGGTTTAAACATGTTGGGAATGGTAAAGTAATACTTTTTCCAGATATATTGCTCTGTTTATTTTGCCACGCTGAGGAGATAAGAAAGATGTTATCTGCTTTGAGTGCACACAGGTTTCTCTGGTTACCAGTCTGCTCTCCCCTTATCTCTCTGCTCTTTGTCTTGTCTGAGAGTAGGGAGTGACATCCCCACAGGTCGGCACACAGGACGCTGGCAGCTTGAGAATAGTGTGTTATGTCTAACAAATAAAAGAGACTAATTAGCTCTCTGCACTATAGATAACACCTTCTGCTCTCATGTCAGGCACCAGCTGTGAATACGGAGCTAATATGCTAATCACTGCTATAAAATCACCCACATTCTGACCAGAAGGAAACAGGCAACATGAATCTGAAGCTGATTTTGGCTTTGTGAAATAATCTGGTGAGAGAACCCCTTTAAAGCCTTAAAAACATAAGGGGTAATATAAGGCTCTGGTGGTCTGTGAGGAGCCACCGAAGGAAGAATGTCATAATGAGGCGTACTAATAAAGTAAGATTTCAGCCAATCCGTTAGGGTCTTCTTCCAGCCGCAGGTGAGACTCTTACCACCTCTTGTTATTATATAATGTTGGTTCTTGACAGTAAAAGTCATGTAACCAATCGGCAAGCTCTGTCTATATGTCCTAGGAAGCATAAAGGAGTAGCAAGCTTAAAGAAGTGTTCCTACCATAGACTTTGATGGCCATAGGATATGTTCTTAACCCCTTAACCCCCAGGCCTGAAAAGTAAAGACCAGAACATTTTTTAGTTTTTGCCTCGTTGGGTTTCAACAGTTGTAACTTTTTTAGTTTTTCAATGACGCAGTTGGATGAGGCCTCGTTTTATTCGAGACGAGTTGTACTTTATGGGGGAATAGTTTAAGTACACTTATAAATAATTGCAGTATTTTTATTTATTTATTTATTTATTTTTTACACCATTTACAGTTCACACTTAGATTAATTCTACAGGTTATTACGGTCGTGTGGAGACCTAATATGTATAGTTTTTTTTGGGTGTGTGTAATATATGCACAACAATTTTGTATTAAATATTTATTTTTCTTTTATTATTTATTTTTTATTAATTTTTTTACACTTTTTACGTTTTTTTTTTTTTTTTTTTAAATCCCATGAAGGGAGAACTGTTTTACATTTTTTTTTTTTTTTTTTTTACACTTAGTAATGTATTAGCATCTTCATATATGCTAGTACATTATAATCTGTGTCAGTCTGACACAGGCAGTGAAAAGGGCAGCACACAGTCTGTCCTGGTCACTGGCTTCATACACAGACAGCCCTAGGGATACTCTAGGTCACCAGGGCTGACTGTGCAGCCGGTCCCCGGGCTCTGTCGGGTCACCGGGTGTTCCGATCACCCGACAGAACAGGGAAACCCTTTGATTGCGCCACGGTGACAATCTGCCGCAATCAGAGGGTTAAACCACCGGGGTGAGGGGGTTTCCCCGCTTCCCGGTGCTCGTAGGGGATGCTCTGGGATCAGGGCTGTTTAGTACAGCCCCGATCCCAGCGCTGCCGCGGCGCCCATGCGTCGCAAACCCCGATGTCTGCAGCGACGGCAAAAGACGTCGCTGTAGACGAACGACCCGCACCAGCCGACGTCAAAAGACGGTGGGCGATCGTTAAGGAGTTAAAGTCTGGCAGGCACAGATCCCCCATGTAGGGTCCAGACCTATCTTGGAAACAACCCCTAATAGAGTCAGCTCCAAATGCAGAGGATTCGAAAGTCCCATAGAACAGAGTAAAGAGTTGTGCACAAGCGCAACAGGCTTTCCACTCTGAACCAAGACTTTTGGGGTCCCTTTCCCAAGATAGGTGCGGATCCCACATCTGATGGGACTTTGAAAGCATATTCTATTGATAGTCCATTAAGGTCTATGGTGGGCGCATCTTTTAAAGTTGCCAAGTTTAAGATCTAATTGCCTAATTTTCTTGTTTAAGTGGCTTTAAAGGGGTATTCTCACCACAATGATTGGCTTCCAATATGTAGGGAAAAGTAAATGAAGACTATTACCAATTACATTGCTGTTTTGATATTACTTTGGTCAGGAAAGAAATAAGATTTTATTTCCTCTCAGTGTACAAAAGTTTTTCTGGCTACCGACCAGTTCTCTCTGCTCTCTCATTGCTCCAAGCTGCAGTCAGTCAGTAACTCCAACCACGACAAGTCACTCGTTGCTGAGCCTTAACTCTAGCAACTGAGTTTGTTTACTTAACTAAATGAAAAGCTTTCACTTTTTAAAGCTCTGTAGCCATGTGTACTACACTTTACAGACCTCCAGTAGTCATGTCACTATGTCAGGATCAGCTAGGAATGGCAGAGCTGATATGCACATCTTTGCTAGCGACCAAACCACAACCTTGCTAGAAGTGCGAGTCTAAGGGTGAGTTCACACGGCATACGCTCCGAAAGACGCCGGTGTTTTAGAAATACGGGGTGGCGAGTCCATTCTTCTAAAGCACCGACCCATTCACTTACGGGCGTGTAAACGCTGGGAAGAGGTGTCATGTCACTTCTTTTACCCAGTGTTCATTATGCATCAGGGAAGGCAGAGGGTAATCATAGCTAGATACCCTAAAGCTCCCTGTGGCTCTGTGAAAATCCGTGGTGAGAAAATCCCTTTAAGTTTATCTCCAGTGTTACAGGTCCACCCTGTGTAAGGGACCCCAGGAGTAGATAGACAGGAACAGAAACACTGTGAACCCTATCGTTAGGTCCCCCAAATATCTGTCCTTGCCTACTTGCCCTCGTGACGTGAAGCGGTTGGCCACAACTGGGCGGCAGTCCCTGTCCTGAGTATGTGAAAACCCAGAACAGACAAAACGCAATAGTAGGATAGTAGAAAAGGGACAAAACAGTATCGAACAACAGGCACAAATGGAGGTCAAGTGGCCAGAAATTCAGGTAATCCAAAATAGAATACAGCGCACACCAGCTCAAGCCAAAGACTATAACCAGCAATGCTCGTGAGCAGAAGTGATCTTCTTTTTTTTTTCTTTTTTTTTTTTTAAAAATCAGATAATTTTATTAAACAATTAATGCAGATACAGAATAGAACGTCTCTTACCATTATTTTTTACATCAGGATACATACATATACAATCATTTTGCTTTTTAGATAAAAAAACACTAGGAGTATATGAATATGTCCGTACCATATATCTTGATAAGTGCTTTCAGCAGTATTAGCATACAACCATAAGCAAATCCCCAACCATCCCACCCATACCCACCAAACCAAGAGCAGTACCCATGATTTTTTTAGAAACTTGTAATCAAGGACAGAAGTCACTTTGCCAAGAGTGTCTACTCCTTTTGTTCAACTAATAGTAATAGGAATGGACAATGCTCCCGTTCCTCACGCCATTCCTGAATTATGTAGCAGTAAGGAACGAGAAGGCAAACCTGAGGAATTGAGCCAAGGGCTCCATATACCTTCATATTTTCTCAGAGCATTTCTTTTTAAGTAGACCCCCCCTGTCCAATCTGATGACATTATTTAATTTGTTTATGTACTCGGTTATGCTCAGGGGAGAAGGGTGGATCCATCTAAAGGCAATTAACTTTCTAGCCATATATAACTTTTGGGAAATGCTAATTCTTTGTTTCACATCAAATACTATATCTTCTATATAGCCACAGTACACAGTGCAGTGAGTCTAGGGGATATCAATTTTATGAACTTTGCTAATTAACTGGATAACCTCTTTCCAGAAGTTGCCCAATTCCCTGCACTCCCATATCTCGTGCAAAAGCTGGGCCTCTTCCATTTCACATTGTGGGCAACTGGAGTCTGACCTAATACCCCATATTTGAATAGCTGGAATGGGGTTTGATAAGCTCTATGCAACAACATAAGCTGTGAATATCTTTTTGCCTCACTTAATGACATCAATCTCGCAAGGCTCAAAACACTATCCCATTGTTCTGTACTAATGGGGCCAACATCAGTCTCCCATTTCACTTTAATTGGAAGCTGTTGATTATAAATATACTCCTCCGCTAAGTGCTTATACGCTCTCGAAATTAATCCCTTCGTGGCCTGTGCTCCACAAACTCAATTTATTAGGGGAGCATTTGATGGACAGATCCACTTGAGAAGCTTGACTCTGAACCGCATGCCTCAACTGCAAATATTGGTAAAAGACTTGGCGCGGTAGCTCAAACTTTTCCTGCAGCCGAGTAAATCTCAACATTTCTGAACCATCTAAAATTTGGGATAATAAGACAATACCAACTGCATTCCATCTCTTAAAGTCAGTCAATTTACACATTTCTGGAAGCTTGCGATTGAACCATAGCGGGGTATATTTGGTAAATGGGGTATACCCCAAAAGATCCTTGCCTCTATCCCACACCTTATACATTAATTTCAGAGTACGAAGATCTGAAGAATTCAATTCTGCTGTCTCAGCATCCAGCATACAACTCAAATGCGGCCATGAGCCTCCAGTTGCTAGCAACTTGCCCACTGGACCCACCCCTTCCCTAGCATCCCACCCTGCAAAATGCTGCCACTGTGAGGCTATAAAGTAGAGCCAAGCATTCGGGATAGCAAGTCCTCCTCTATCCTTTTCTCTTTGCACATAATTTAATCCAATCCTGGCATGCCCCTTTTTCCAAAGTAACTCTCTGAAGAGTGGTGTATTTTATTAAAGATATTTAAAGGGACCCACATTGGGGAGTTATGCAAAATGTAGAGAGTCTGTGGCATAGCAATCATTTTAATTAGATTTCCTCTACCTACAACTGATAAAGGCAGCTTACACCACGCATTTATCTTATTAGTCAATCTGTTAAGTTCGGGGAGCACATTGTGGGCAATATAATCTTGCGGGCGGGAAGTGATTATTATTCCTAAATATTTGAATGATGTTACTATCTGTAGCGAAGACTCCTGACCTATACTTCCTTCAGGGAGAGGATCCAAGGGCAATAAGGTAGACTTGTCCCAATTAATTCTTAAACCCGACCAAACTCCAAACTCCTCTATGTAGGACATGATGGGTTCCAGAGAAGAAGCTACATTCCCCACGAAAACAAGCATGTCGTCCGCATAGAAAGAAATTCTCTCCTCCATAGTCCCATGTTTGAACCCAGTAGTGCCCCTTGCATTTCTGATGACGCAAGCTAGGGGCTCAATGGCCAAGGCAAACAGAAGAGGGGATAGGGGGCAACCCTGTCTGGTCTCTTTGTGTAAGGAGAAGGCCTCTGACATCAAGCCATTAGCGCGTGTTCTAGCCCGTGGTTCTGCATACAAAAGTATAACTGCTGATAAGAAAGTGGGACCAAATCCCATTTTCCTCATGACAGCCCACAAGTACTCCCAGTCCACGCTGTCAAAAGCTCTGGCAGCGTCCAATGAGAGAACTGCCCTGCCCTCCGTCTGCCCTGTACTCATTTGTAAATTGAGAAACAGTCTTCTTATGTTAATGGCAGTTGACTTATTGGGCATAAAGCCCGACTGGTCTTCATGAACCACACTTGTTATGACTTTGCTTAACCTGTTAGCTAATACTTTTGCCAATAGCTTAACATCAGTTGAAAGTAGCGAGATGGGGCGATAGGACCCTGGACTAGAAGCATCCTTATCTGGCTTAAGTATCAGTACAATAACTGCTTCCCTCATTGAATACAGCAAGTGACCGTCCTGGACTGCCGCCTGGAAGACCTCTAGTAAATGCGGTAACAAGGTTTCCTTGTGGAGCTTAAAAAATTCAGCTGGAAGACCATCCATCCCTGGAGCTTTTTCATTTGGGGCCTGGCACAAAGCAACCTCTAGTTCTTCACAAGTAATTGGTTGCTCTAGAGCATTACTATCTTCCGGTGATAGAGACGGGGGGGGGGTAATGTTAGACAAGTAATCTTCAATGTCATCCACTGACCCTCCACCCCCAGAGGTATATAAAGATTTATAAAACTGTAGCAGAACATTTAAGATACCTACATTCTCACTGACTACAGAGCCACTGTCTGTTTTAAGTTCTGCAATATGACTGGACGCTTGCTGGGATATAACAATATTAGTTAGCAAATGTCCTGCACTTTCCCCTTGATTATTTTGTTCAGCGTTGCTGAACAAAATGACTTCTTATCCTCTGCTACGTTAATCAACTGCTCATTCAAGTTCTGTCGGGCCTCCTCCCAGTTGTGCCTATTATTCTCAGAAGAGTCACCAAGAAAATTCTGCTGCTCCTTTGCTACCCTATCCTGCAAGAATTGGATGAAGCTCCGTGTTATAGTTTTTCTTTTACTAATCTCTCTAATACAAATCCCTCTTACAAATGCTTTCATGGTATCCCACACACATGCCACTGAAGCAGTTCCATCATTATTAGCAAAGAACTCCTTAATTTCTGCTACTGTTGAGCCCCCTATCAATTGCACCCAGAAGGGATTTAGGCGCCATCCCTGCCTGACCCCAGACCGCTCCAGGACACAGTCCAAGCACACTGTCAAGGGTGAGTGACATATGGGAGCATTGAGTCCGATGCCACAGCAAGGTCTATTCTTGAGAGTGGATGATGCGTGGCTGAATAACACGAACATTGCTTTTTCGTAGGGTGTCTTAGTCTCCAAATATCACATAGACCTACCTCCATCAACAGTTTTGCAAGGGAAGTAGGCTGGGCATAGGAGTCAATATCCCCCACATGAAATTTGTCCCAGTATAGATGCAAATATTTATTAAAATCACCCAAGATTAACACTGGGACTCCTGGGGATGATTCCAACAGAGTTAGAATTTTTTTAAGAATTTCGCTCGAGTATGGAGGAGGGATATGTACTGCTACTATAATAACTGAGGTTAAGTAGAGTTTGTAATGAAGATAAACATATCTAGCATCTGGGTCAGTTTTTGAATCAATACATGTAAACGGAATGGCTCTATGAATCAGCACACTTACCCCTCTAGAATGTGAGGAGTACACCGAGTGGTATGCTGCCCCAACCCATGCTCTTTGCAGCCAGTGGAGTTTGTCTTTAGTCAGGTGGATTTCGGACAGACTATTGCTGGGTGAACCTTCTGCAACCAGGAGTTAACAGCATATCGCTTACTGGAGTCCCCAAGCCCTCCTACGTTCCATGCCACAACGTTAATAACAGACGCCATAATAACAGTTAGGCAAAATATCCAACTGCTGGATTAAACTATTACAAAGCCCTAGATTGTAAATTAAATAAGCAATATGTCCTGCTATCAAAATAATCCCACCAATATAACAAACGATAAACCAACCATTGTAAATTATAACGAACTTTAACATAAATCCCTTCCTTCCAAAGGGAACGGGGTTCTCAAATCTCTTAAGCATCACTCAAGCATAGAGTGTAGACTATAGCTCAAGCTACGTTTGCTAGTAATTCCTTACTCCTAGCTAGCATTATTATCATAACATATCATCAGACCATCATATCTTATAGCTCTAGTATCTGCTAAGGAAAAAAAACATGAAAATCTTCAAACATAAAGAGCTAGTACAAAGAACTGTCGCAGGTTCAGTGTTCATCCCGGCACTTTGTCCGCTCTCAGGGCCTGCTCATTCAAATCCAGCCAAGTGAGCGCATTCTTGGGGCTGTCAAAAATATGTGTCGTGTTAAATGCAGAAACCCTTAATCTGGCTGGATACATCATAGAGTACACAACAGACAGGCTCCTAAGTCAACGTTTAATGTCCATAAATTGGGCACGGCACTTCTGCACCTCTGCAGGAAAGTCTGGGTAAATAGATACACGGTGACCATCAATAGTCATGTCCGACTTTACCCGGGCTGCTCTCAGGATAGCGTCTCTGTCCCTATAGTGTAATAGCTTAAGTAAGATAGGTCGGGGTGGACCTCCTGGAGAAGGAGCACGAGCAGGCATGCGGTGGGCCCTCTCAATAGCAAAAAAGTCAGACAGTGTGTCTTTTCCAAAAGAAGCCAGGCTTCCAAGAATAATACTGGGTCTCGACCCTCTGCTTTCTCCGGGACTCCTACCAGTCGCAGATTGTTCCTGCGAGACCTATTTTCAAGGTCATCCACCTTGGCATAAAGGGTAGAAATATGATTTTTAGCAGCAGCAAGGTCCTTTACAAGAGGGGCAACTGCATCCTCTAGAGCACTTATCCTTTCCTCAGCTGCCTGCACTCTGTTAGTAATTTTGCGCATCTCTTGCCGCACATGAGACATGTCCTCTTTCAAGTCTCCAATATGTGAAGTTAACCCCTTACCGCTGGAGCCAGTTTTGGCCTCTCTGACAGAGCCCTATTTTTTAAATCTGTCATGTGTCACTTTATGTGAGAATAACTTTTTGACACTTTAACCTATCCATGTGATTCAGAGACTGTTTTCTCGTGACACATTGTGCTATAAGATAGTAAGAAATTTTGGTCCAAAAAATGATTTTTTATTTGTGAAAAATATCAAATTATGGTGAAAAATGTGAAAAATTTACCAATTTCAAACTTCAAAAATTTCTGCATGTAAGACAGATAGTTATTCCACTCAAAATAGTTTATAACTAGCATCTACCATATGTCTGCTGTAGTTTGGCATCATTTTTTTAAATGTCTTTTTTTTTTTTACGACATTAGGGGGCTTATAAATTTAGTAGTAATTTTCAAATTTTCAAGAAAATTTGCAATATACATATTTTTAGGGACCAGTCCAGTTCTAACGTGACTTTGATTGACCTGTATGTTAGATACCCCCATAAATGACCTCATCTAAGAAACTACACCCCTTAAAGTATTCAAAACAGCATTTAGAAAGTTTATTAACCCATTAGGTGTTTCACAGAAATTAAAGCAAAGTGGAAGTGAAATTTCAAAATTTCACTTTTTTTGCAGATTTTCAATATTTATGCATTATTGACAAGAATACGGTAAATGTGATCAGGGAAATGCAAATTAATATTGATTCCCCAGATTCTGCCGTTTTCAGAGATATCCCATATGTGGCCCTAGTGCATTATTTGGCTCAACCACAAGCCCCAGAATAGGAGGAGCACCTACTGGACTCTGGGGCCTCATTTTCATTACAATTTTATTTAGGGGCCATTTCAGGTTTGCGGACACCCTAAGGTTCCAAAACGTAATAAATACCCCTAAAAAGACCCCATAATGAAAACTACACCCCTTACGGAATATATCCAGAGGTGTAGTGAGTATATCTACCCCACAGGCGTTTCACAAATTTTTTTAGCGTTCGGCTCTGAAAATAAAAAAAAATATATTTTTTCCAATAATCTGCAATTTTAGCTGAAAATGTTTAATTTTTACAAGGAATCTTGGAAAAAAAGCCCCAAAATTGTGTTACGCAATTTCTTCCAAGTTCGGCAATACCCTACATGTGGGTGTAAACTGCTGTTTGGGCGCATGGCAGGGGGTACAAGGGAGGGAGCGCTATTTGGCTTTTGGCGCACAGATATTGGTGGGGCCATGTCGCATCTCCAAAGCCCCCAAAGTACTAAAACAGGTGAAACCTTCCAGAAGTTTCCCTATTTTGGATTCAACACCCATCAGGGATCTCATCTAGGGGTGTACTGTGCATTTTGGGCGCACAGTTGTTCCATAGGTTTTTTTTAGCATTGGGCCATGGAAATGGAGGGGGGAAACGCAGTTCCGCCATTGTTTTTGGGCTTTATTTTTACAGTATTCGCCATACGGGATAAATGACAGGATAACTTTACTATAGGGGTCGGTACAATTACAATGATATAAATTTTATATAGTTTTTTTATGTTTTATTACTTTTACACAATAGAAGCGAGTTTTATAAAAAGTTGCGTTTTTAAGTTGTCGTATTCTGACAGCCATAGCTTTCTTAATTTTTTGCATATGGAGCTGCTTGTGGGCTTGTTTTTTTACGAGATGAGTTGATGTTTTTATTGATACCATTACGGGGGGCATATGATGCTTTGATCACTTTTTATTAAGGTTTTTGTGAAGCATTTTGTACAAAAAACAGCAATCCTGGTAGTGTTTTTTATTTTTATTTTTTACAGCGGTCACTGTGCGGTATAAATGACATGCTAGTTTTACTCAGCAGGTTGATACGATTACAGCGATACCACATTTGTATATTTGTTTAATGTTTTACTGCTTTTACACAATAAAAACACATTTATTTGAAAAGGAAAACACGTTTTTGCATCACCGCAGTCTGAGAGCCATAACTTTTTTTTATTTTTCTGTTTATGGAGCTGTATAGGGACTTTTTTTTTTGCGGGATGAGTTGACGTTTTTATTGGTAATATTTTTGGGGGGACAAGACTTTATGATCGCTTTTAAATCTGTTTTTTTGGAAGGCAGGTTGAAGAAAATACTGCAATCCTAGCAGTGTTTTTTATTTTTATTTTTAATAGCGTTCACCGTGCAGTATCCGTGACAAGTTTAGTTTTACTCTGTGGGTTGAGACGATTTCTGTGATACCCAATTTATGTAGTTTTTTTTATTTGAAAGCACAATTTTTTTGAAAAAAAAGTGTTTTTATTGTGTAAAACAATATTTATGCATCGTTATCTTCTAATAGCCAGAACTTTTTTTTTTTTTTTTTTTTTAAACGATGATTTTTTATGAAAAGAATTGTATCCTTTACATACAATCACATCCGCAATATACATATAAACTTCAATATTAACAGTTAAATCTCCTTTAACGCGTACACTTCTCCATTTAATTATACTAATTCCATAAAAATTAAACCGAGCCACTATTAAACAGATCCCCAAAAAGCCTCCTCCCCTACCACCCACCAGCAACCCCGGAAATGGAAAAATAGTTAGTCACCAAAAATATTGTGAAACCACCCTTTCGCTCTTGCAAGGAATATTCTACAAAAGAACACCTACCCCTGTGGGGAATTCCTCCCTTGTAACCTTTCTTTCCTTCTCTTAGACAACCATACGAGATCCTGGTCATGTATCATCCCCAACCTGCGGTCTCCCAAGGCACCAGCCAATTTTTCCCAAGGTAGTAATCAAAGTGCGAAGTGATCCATCAGCGCCCCTACCTCTTCATCTGAAAAAGTTTAACTATAAAACTCTCCATTTTTAAAGAACTCCTCAGAAATAAAGACTCTTGAATGTGTTGTCCGCCTCAATCCTATCGTATGGTTAGCAATCTCTTTATCAATAGATAGTTTCATCCTTGTTCGGGACACCTCCTCCAACCAATGTCTTAGTATACACTTCTTAGCCACCAGTTATTAACGTCTGTGCACCCCCTTGTGATTTATTAAGGCAGAATCTCTCTCCGCCCTGTTTCCCCTTACAAGTATAAAATGGAGATCGTCTTATAGGATCACTCCCGCACCTCCACATTCCACACCTCTCTAAGCAGCTACAGAATTTCAACCCAATATGTCTTTATTTGCGGCAGATGCCAGATACCATGTAAACAGGCTCGAGTCCTTTCTGTAGCATTACATTTGGACATTCACCTGAGATAGTGCCTGGGCAGTTCTTAACGACGATTAACAGCATAAGTGCTTATGGAGCAAGCGGAAGAACATCTCCCTCCAGTTTCCGTTATAATAGAAGCTCTAATTTTCCCGTCACCCGTGCTCTAATTTTGCTTGGATCTCGGGGTCCTCTCACTCCCCTTTCCCACGAACGAAAACAAGGCTCCTTAATTGGTGCTAGCACTCCTGTCACATAATCTCCTGTACAACATGACAAGAACCACCCGACCTACCCTTTACCAGATCATCAAATATGCCTGGCTTCTCAGCTGCCGCTAAATTTTTAATCTTAGACTTACAAAAGGCCATCACATGCCAAATGGAAGACTTGTCCCTCTGAAACGAATTCACTTTCATTTCTTGCCACTTCATAAACTCGATTATCCGATCGCATTGAATTAATCTCCTATAGATCTATATTTTTACGTTCTCCATTCTTCGAAAAACTTATTTTCCCTTCCTGCCCGTAAAGTGGGCAATTTCCAGATGGATCATATTTAGATAGATGCACCGCAAAGTGAACAGCTTCCTGACATGCTCCATGTGCAATAGTGTCTCTGAGAACCCGCTATCCGTTTAACATCGGAGGAAATCCCTAACTGGCGTATGTAAGAGCGCACTAGGTATCTCCGACAAGCCGACTGCCGTTCAAGTTGTATAGTTAGATAAGCTATTGCACTTCGTTTTATCCAGCCCTCACATGGCGCACCAACGCCGCTAAATATACATTCTTAATTTGGGAAGTTCAAACCCCCGTCCAACATGATAAAAAAAAAAAAAAAAAAAAAAAAAAACAAACAAAGCTTTTTATAGCAAAATCCTAGCCTCTTGGAATTCCACAAAAATTTTACAATTGCGATTGAACCTGTTTACAATCCTTATGTTTCAAAGAATGGCAAATTTTGCACGGGATACAATAAGCGAGCAAGCTTTTCATTTTTCTCACTGCCCCTACCAAATAATGATAATGGCAATGCCTCCACCTTTTCAACTCCTCCTATGTATTTTTTATCTATCAAGGGCCCTAGTTCAATTGATAAAAATAAGATTCTTTCTCTATTCTTATCCCCAATATGATGTCAAGGAGGAAGAAACCACTTGAACCGCCACTTCTTAACTGTACCCCTCCTCCATGGTCCCCTAAAAAAGCGCTGACTTTTAGTATGATGATTTTATACCCACTAAGGGACCCCACTTGATCAGACATGCAATTTACCTTTCCCAGAGACCCCTTGTGAGTTCCCAAGAAAGAGCATCAAGTCAATGCAAGCACATAACTTGACCTCCTCTCTGCCCACCTTTTAATTCCCTCAAAGATATCGGAAGAGACTAAATATCTAATGACAGACTCCAGTCAATATTAAATATAATGGGAAAGCGGGCACCCCTGTCGTGTCCCATCTTAGCGAATAGGATCAGAGAGGAAACCAGAGTGTTACTCTGGCCATCAGTTGGTCGTGATATGCTATCAGTAAAAGCCCACTAAAGTTCCCTTTTATATTCATTTTGCATACCTTATATAGCCAAGACCATTTCACGTTTCAAACCCTTTTGCATCCAACGGCAAATAGAGCTGGGCATCCGTGATTGTCTTCCTTTCCCTCCAAGCTATCCCAAACAGCTAATACTGTTCTGATATTAAACCACCCCGTAACTTCTTTTATTAAACCTGTTTGGTTGTACCCACCTAAAGTTGGGCAGCACGCTGCAAGTCTGTTTGCCATTATTTGTAAAAATATTTAATATCACATTATTAATGAAAATCGCCTATATGACTAGGAACAATCGCGGACCTTCCCCTCCTGTTAACACCCTATCTGGGCTGGTAGTTTGACGAAGACATCACCCTCTATTTTTTTCTAAGAACACCACAAACACCTGGATAAGCACCTCTCCTATATCGTGGCCAACAAGTTGTAAAAGCCCCCCGAAATGCCGTCCAGGCCGGTCTTTACTATGGGATACCTTAATCGTTGCATCATCAACACCTCCAGCACTATGGGCCCGCAATTAAGGTACCAAGTCCTCCTCCACAATGCCAGAAATTTACAACATGTCTAGAAAAGCATGTTTGCGGGCCTGATCTAGATACTGGGTGAAACCTCCCTAAATCTCCTCTAGTACTCCTTAAACACTGTAATTTTCTTGTTTTGGGTCTGTATTTTTGTCCCCCCGCGGTCTCATGCTCCCAATGAATGAATAGATTGCTTTTCCGTTTTACCTTTGCCATGTATGCAAAAAGTTTCCCTGAATTGTTACCAAATTTAAAGAACTAACGGTTTGACGATCAGTTCTGTATAGTTTGTCCAATTTATCCTGCCAACCCTCAAACTCCTGCTTGCTGCCTGTATCCACCTGCGTTTATCCACTCTTTCAAAAGCCTAGAAAAGCCGTGTCAACTGTCCCTCAGCCGCGAGTTCATTGTCTGGAAACCGTCCCTGTCTGCTTTTTGATATTGAGCTGTATAAGCTATTATCTTCCCCACAGGAATGCCTTTGCTCTGTCCCTAAACAAAAATGGGATTAGCCCTATGTCCCGCATAGTTTCACAGAACTCCTTCCACCAGCATTTCACTAGCTCATACAACCCTCCTCCTTTAGGAAGAATCCGGAAGCTCCGATATATCGGTACCCACAGGGAAAGTAATCCTGGAGTGTGAGGTAATTTGGGCGGATCAGAAAGATACAATATCTAGGATACTGAGAGTACACCACATTTAACCCATCGAACTATCATTCAAGAAGAAGTAGTCTATTCTATTGACTAAAGGAAAATTCAGCGGATGGGAATAAAAGGTGATTTCCCTTCCCTCCGGGTTTCCATGTCCCAGCAATCGCTGTCAAGGCCAGTCCAGAGTCACCCAGACAATGAATCTCTTCCCTTCCACCCAGACAATCCTTCCTCTGATCTGCCCTTTTCCTATCTTCCTCTATTACCCATGACCTCCATTGAAATCCCCTGCAACTATTTACATTGGCTTCCCTATCCTGGAGGACAGCTTGCTTCCAATTTTGGACGAAACTAAGTCCGGCGTTGTGGTGCCTATACATTATAAATGCTTAACCACCCTGAGGGGGTTATCCACAGTAACCTGAGGATTCTCCCCTGAGACAAGTTGAGGACACCACATACAATTGGACTTCTATTTAGAGAAACATGACACCTCCCTTTTTTGTATCATTGCTGGGCTCCACCACTCACCCCCACAGTATTTTTGCATCCTACCCAAATGTTCCGCATTCAGTGTGTTGTTACTGAAGTAAAACCAGTCCCCTTTGAGTTCCTGCAAGTAGCCTTAGTACCTTCCTTCGCTTGTTAGGGAATTTAACCCCTTAATGTTGATCCAGAATAATCTTCATGTAATTATGTCCCACCCGCTTCAAAACCTGACGACTTGATATCTGAAAACTCCCGATCCTCCCTCACCACCTGTGTGACCACCTGCCTCAACTCCCCACTACAATGCACAATGATGAATTAAAACTATCCATATCTGGTTTAGTAAGGCTAGAAACTTCCCCTCCCCCCACATGATAACTAAAATCCCAACAGCAAACAAAACCGTAACTTCAGAAGAACTTTTAATTTTTTCCTAACAGAACTGTGAAAGGACTTTTTAGTTTGCGGGATTAACTGCACGTATTCATTGCATCACTTGATTTAGATAATGAGGTTTTGATTTACATTTACTCCATTTTATGTGCTCGGGAAAACAAAATCGCTATTCTGTGACTGTTTTTGGGGGTTTTTTTTACGGCTTTCACCGTTACGTTTAATTCACATGACAGAAAATATTATTTATAAGATAGGAATGTCGCTACGCACGCGGCAGTAACCAAATTTGGTACTTATTTATTTTGATCTTTTTTAGGGATTGCGCATTGAAATGGAAAAAGGGCGATGTACGTGTTTTTTATTTTATTTTATTGTTTGTGTTTTTACTTTTTACACTTTTTTTGTAACTTTTTCGATACTTTTACACTTTCCCCCAGGGGAATTGCATGAACGATCGTCAGATCAATCATGCAATAGGAAGATCAGCATACAGTTTATGACTGTATGCCCTGGTCTCCATGGCAACTGTCTGTCACGCTGCCACAAAGCATTGTGCCCTCGTGACGTCACCAACAACCCGATGCTGTCATTCAGCATCCGGTCCTGCCTGGAAAGAGACTCAGAACCGGCGTCCCCCTAAAGCCATTACTGCGCCGGATCGCGGGCAGCAGGAGCTCACTCCGCCGTGGGGGATTGCGCATAGCCCAGACGTTAATATACCGCTGGTTTTCATGCCGCATCTTGGCCCCGCGCTTCCAACACCGCCCCCCCCCTTGTGACACGAAGATTGCCGAGACGTAGTCATACGGCAATTTGCGGGAACCCCTACCCGACATTACCGTATGAGTACGCAATGTCGTTAAGGGTAAAGGTGGTTCAGAGTGGAATTACCAGGAATGGCAGAATCAGGTCCTGCATATAGGAGTTTTTTTTTTTTTCCTTTCGCAGTATCCTGTGCGCCTGCACATGGTGTGATTGTGCACCTGCTGGGCCTCACTGCATGTCCCTTGTCCATCTGCCTGACCTCGGGGGCTGATGCCCCTGTTACTTTTATGTACTCTGGCAAGTACCTGGTGTTGGGGTTTGCCTGTAGCTCCTTTGATCTTTGCGGGGTACTGGGGATGTGCAAAGCGCTCCACCTAGCTCCTATTCGCGTTCACATGCTCCCAGCTCTGCACCATGCGGGAGCAGTCCCCCCTTTCCCCTTGTTGATCCTTTTCCACCCGGGGTCAGGTTTTCTGCCCTCAAGGCTCGTCCAGCCCAGCCCCCTTTCCCACTCTTGCGATCCGGGAAAAAATGCAGTCTGCAAACCCAGGTAAAGACAGGATGCTAGCAGGGCCAGCCCCAAAGCTTCTGCTCTACATGCACCCAAAACCACGCCCCCCAAAGGATCTTCTTAAGGATTTTAGAGTCCTGGTCCAGCTTGATTATACGACCCCCCTGAACCAAGACACACAGAAACCCGGAGGGAATAAGAAACAGGGGTGGTTTTAAAGGGAATTTTGGGGTTTTGTAAGCTTCAATACTGTTGCCAAAATTTTTCGGCGACAGCTCTTCTTCCAAATTTCACTCTACACGCGCAAGCTCAGTTCGCCCACGCGCTTATGTGTTTTTAAAGGGAAAAAAAAAGAAAACTCCCGCCCCAAAAAGGGGCTGGGAAAAAAAGATCACTACATTAAATTTCAGTGCCTAATCCTTCTTCCACCCAACATCTTGTATTGGAGAAGTGTTAGGGACCCAATCCCAAAAGACATCCAGAGTTAAGACTTCGGAGTATAAACCAAAACCAGATCCGAATGTCCACGATCTCGGAAGGCAAATGATTGCTAGGGGGGCTCAAAAGGTGGGGATAAAATACATCATCGACCCCCCTAGAGAAAATGATTTCTTTTTTTTTTTACAAGCACTTTTTAAAAAAAAAAAAATTTGTTTTATATAGAGTTTCCATAAAAAAGGGACAAAAAAACCCCCCCCCGCAAAAAACAATGGCTGGGGATCCTGCACAGAGCAATAAAGAGCAGCAAAAAAAGCTGTGTGTGAAACTTGCATAAAACAACCTGGGGCAAAGGGTAAGACGCCACCTGGTGCCCATCACTGGCCCCTCTCCTCCCCATATGTAAATCAGGAGACCCCTGAAGAACCCCCTGAACATCATAAGGGACCTCCCCTTTTTTTTGACACACTTGCATTTCATTGGCTGGAAGACATCATCTGACATCTCTCCAGCAGCCAATACAGAAAAAGAACGGGGAAACTACATGTCCCATGCTGCACTGCTGCCAGCAAGTCCTTCCTGGGTTGCCAGCAGTGAAAATGATGAGAGTCTAAGCTGGGAGGTGATCGTGTATCTGTAGATTGCATTATACTTGTGCGTTATGTTCTATGCTCAGCATTATTACATGTTATTTATTGTGCCTGTATTATAGCTGTTGTATACACTGTTTTTTTTTGTGCCCATTACATAGAGTGATGCTGATATACTGCACAAATACTATCACTAAGCATTTTAAGGATTGAGATTTACATAACTCATATGCCTGGATATAAGGATAACTATAACTGTACTAGAACAGTCTACCCTATACCGATATACCGCTGCCTCTACCCTGTTCACTGCACTGATGCCTCTACCCTGTACCAGTCACTACACCGATGCCTCTACCCTGTACACTACACTGATGCCTCTACCCTGTACACTACACTGATGCCTCTACCCTAGACCAGTCACTACACTGATGCTTCTACCCTGAACGAGTCACTACACTGATGCCTTTACCCTGTACCAGTCACTACACCGATGCCTCTACCCTGTATCAGTCACTACACCGATGCTCTACTCAAAATCAGCCCCACTACCCCAAATGCCTCTACCCTGTATCAGTCACTACACTGATGCCTCTACCTCCTATCAGTCACTACACCGATGCCTCTACCCTGTATCAGTCACTACACTGATGCCTCTACCCTGTATCAGTTCGGGACTGATGCCTCTACCCTGTACACTACACTGATGCCTCTACCCTGTACACTACACCGATGCCTCTACCCTGTACCAGTCACTACACCGATGCCTCTACCCTGTACACTGCACCGATGCCTCTACCCTGTACACTACACCGATGCCTCTACCCTGTACCAGTCACTACACCGATGCCTCTACCCTGTACCAGTCACTACACTGATGCCTCTACCCTGTACCAGTCACTACACCGATGCCTCTACCCTGTACACTACACTGATGCCTCTACCCTGTACACTGCACTGATGCCTCTACCCTGTACACTACACCGATGCCTCTACCCTGTACACTACACCGATGCCTCTACCCTGTACCAGTCACTACACCGATGCCTCTACCCTGTACACTGCACTGATGCCTCTACCCTGTACACTGCACTGATGCCTCTACCCTGTACCAGTCACTACACCGATGCCTCTACCCTGTACCAGTCACTACACCGATGCCTCTACCCTGTACACTACACCGATGCCTCTATCCTGTACCAGTCACTACACTGAAACCTCTACCCTGTACCAGTCACTATGCCGATGTCCCTACCCTGTACACTACACTGATGCTTCTACCCTGTACCAGTCACTACACTGATGCCTCTACCCTGTACACTACACCGATGCCTCTACCCTGTACCAGTCACTACACTGATGCCTCTACCCTGTACACTACACCGATGCCTCTACCCTGTACACTACACCGATGCCTCTACCCTGTACCAGTCACTACACTGATGCCTCTACCCTGTACACTACACCGATGCCTCTACCCTGTACCAATCACTAAAATGATGCCTCTACCCTGTACACTACACCGATGCCTCTACCCTGTACACTACACTGATGCCTCTACCCTGTACCAGTCACTACACCGATGCCTCTACCCTGTACACTACACCGATGCCTCTACCCTGTACACTACACCGATGCTTCTACCCTGTACCAGTCACTACACCGATGCCTCTACCCTGTACACTACACCGATGCCTCTACCCTGTACACTACACCGATGCCTCTACCCTGTACACTACACTGATGCCTCTACCCTGTACCAGTCACTACACCGATGCCTCTACCCTGTACACTGCACTGATGCCTCTACCCTGTACCAGTTAATACTCTGATGCCTCTACCCTGTTTATTAGTAGACCTGTACATCTGGAGATTTTTCTAGTGACAGAACTTAAAGTAGAAGTATTGTTATTGTGCTTTGTTTGAAAAGTAAGGATGTGAGCGCCATTGATAACATTGAAAGACTTGTGCTTAATGCCGTGTGAACAAGAAGATTTTGTTTTTTTCCATTGATTTTCATGTCTAAGGCTCTTATAAGGTTTATTATTTTAAAGTATTTTATTTTCCTTTTATGACTGTAGGAACCTTTGTGACCGTCCTGGGACCACTGACCACTATGGAAATAGATAAGAACAAGTTAAATGAGAAGATTTTAAGTCTCACCCTGGAGATCATCTTCCTACTGACTGGAGAGGTGAGGGGTTTAGGGAATTTTAAAATGACATGACTGCAGAGGTGAGGGATTCTGGCAATGTGCATGGAGATATTTAATATTTTTTTTTTCTTTTTTTTCTTTTTTTTATAATTCAAAACGCTTTATTGAGGTAGATCAGGTAGAATACAATCAAACAAGTAACAAAGAGACTAGCAAAGTCCCAAATGGAAAAAAAAAAGAGAAGTTGTATGTAATACCAACAACAAACGAGAAAAAAAGCAATATCACAAGCATATAAAAGGGTTAGCAGCATTAAATCGGTAAATCAAACAAGGGTGCAATATGAAAAATAAAAAACAAATTACGCTTATGAGAGCAGTATCGAGGGTGGAACTCCCAAAGAAAGAATTACACTTGACCCGATGGTAGTATAAAGAACTGTTTTTAAAATAAAATACAATGAAATAAAAGGAAAAAGAAAAAAAGAGAGGAAAAGAGAGAAAAAAAAGGGGGGGGGGGGGGGGAAGAGGTGGGGTTATGGAGGTGTGAATTCTCCTAAAGAGACCCTAAACCAGCCCAACAGCAGCACTACTACAAGAGAAAGTTCTAGTGGGTTAAGCAGAATGGGTACATCGCCAGTCTATCACAAAGAAGCGCGAAATGCATGGGAGAGTTGGTATGAGAGCCAAGGTGACCACGTTCTAATCAATTGTCGCATCTGTGTGTCAGAGGATACCAGAAGTTCCTCCATATGATACGTATGAGTGAGATATTTAATATTTAATACACAGGATTACACAGTAGTGAAGAAGACTGGAGAGTGTGTGGCCCCCAGCAGCTGTTCCTGTGTTTTAAAAGGATGGAGCAGGAGCAGGGGCTGTATCCCAGAGTCACCGAACTCACTGATGCCTGAGAGGAACAACGAGCAGAAGATCCTAAAACTCACCAACAAGATGGTGGAGCTACTGACAGGATCGGTGAGGACATTATACATAAAACAGGGGATGATGGGAGGTGAGGGGAATGCTGGGATATTATACACAACACAGGGGATGATGGGTCTGGATGATGAGAGGTGAGGGAATGCTGGGACATTATACATAACACAGGGGATGATGGGTCTGGATGATGAGAGGTGAGGGGAATGCTGGGACATTATACATAACACAGGGGATGATGGGTCTGGATGATGAGAGGTGAGAGAATGCTGGGACATTCTACATAACACTGGGGATGATGGGTCTGGATGATGAGAGGTGAGGGGAATGCTGGGACATTATACATAACACAGGGGATGATAGGTCTGGAGGAGGGGACGTGAGGGGAATTCTTGGACATTATCCATAATACAGGGGATGATAGGTCTGGATGAGGGGACGTGAGGGGAATTCTGGGACATTATACATAATACTGGGGATGATGGGTCTGGGTGATGATGATGAGAGGTGAGGGGAATGCTGGGCCATTATACATAACACAGGGGATGATGGGAGGTGAGGGGAATGCTGGGATATTATACATAACACAGAGGATGATGGGTCTGGATGATGAGGAGAAATGAGGGGAATGCTGGGACATCATACATAACACAGGGGATGATGGGTCTGGATGATGAGGAGAAATGAGGGGAATGCTGGGACATCATACATAACACGGGATGATGGGTCTGGATGATGGGAGGTGAGGAGAATGCTGGGACATTATACATAACACAGGGGATGATAGGTCTGGATGAGGAGAGGTGAGGGGAATGCTGGGACATTATACATAACACAGGGGATGATGGGTCTGGATGATGATTAGAGGTGAGGGGAATGCTGGGACATTATACATAACACAGGGGATGATGGGTCTGGATGATGAGAGGTGAGGGGAATGCTGGGACATTATACATAACACAGGGGATGATGGATCTGGATGATGATGAGACGTGAGGAGAATGCTGGGACATTATACATAACACAGGGGATGAGGGGTCTGGATGATGATGAGAGGTGAGGGGAATGCTGGGACATTATACATAACACAGGGGATGATGGGTCTGGATGATGAGAGGTGAGGGGAATGCTGGGACATTATACATAACACGGGATGATGGTTCTGGATGATGAGAGGTGAGGGGAATGCTGGGACATTATACATAACACAGGGGATGATGGGTCTGGATGATGGGAGGTGAGGGGAATGCTGGGACATTATACATAACACAGGGGGATGATGGGTCTGGATGATGAGAGGTGAGGGGAATGCTGGGACATTATACATAACACAGGGGATGATGGGTCTGGATGATGAGAGGTGAGGGGAATGCTGGGACATTATACATAACACGGGATGATGGGTCTGGATGATGAGAGGTGAGGGGAATGCTGGGACATTATACATAACACAGGGGATGATGGGTCTGGATGATGGGAGGTGAGGGGAATGCTGGGACATTATACATAACACAGGGGATGATGGGTCTGGATGATGAGAGGTGAGGGGAATGCTGGGACATTATACAGGGAATGATGCGTCTGGATGATGAGAGGTGAGGGGAATGCTGGGGCATTATACATAACACAGGGGATGATGGGTCTGGATGATGATGAGAGGTGAGGGGAATGCTGGGACATTATACATAACACAGGGGATGATGGGTCTGGATGATGGGAGATGAGGGGAATGCTGGGATATTATACATAACACAGAGGATGATGGGTCTGGATGATGAGGAGAAATGAGGGGAATGCTGGGACATCATACATAACACAGGGGATGATGGGTCTGGATGATGAGGAGAAATGAGGGGAATGCTGGGACATCATACATAACACGGGATGATGGGTCTGGATGATGGGAGGTGAGGGGAATGCTGGGATATTATACATAACACAGAGGATGATGGGTCTGGATGATGGGAGGTTGAGGAGAATGCGGGATCATTTATTTACATGAGATCAACAGGGGATGATGGAGTCTGGGAGAAGGTGTTAGGGGAATGCTTTTTGACATTATACTTAAACCACGCGGATGATGGGTCGGATATGACTGGGGGTGAGGGAATGTGGGAATTATACTTAACATAGGGGATGGGGTCTGGTTTGATGAGAGGGAGGGGAAATGCGGGACTTATAAATAACACGGGAGTGGGCCTGGATGATGAGGTGAGGGAATGCTGGGCTTATACATAAAAAGGGGGTGGGGGGTCTGGATGTGATGGATCCTTGTTTGTATTTTCCTAAAAGGGTGTAGATGCGCTGTCTATCTCCCATGGGGGAGTGGGAGAAAAGGGGACAAAAAGGGTCTGTACCAGGAGGTCCTCATGGACGAGCACCGGCCGCTCACATCACCGGGTAAGAGACCTAATATTATAAATATGTTCACTGATTTGACCTTTTGAGGACTGAACCAGATTTCTGTCCATCAGAGAGAACTCTACTTGAGCTCTTGTGAGTAGCTCTATTGGATGTGCCAGTAAATAAAGACTTCTTCTCCAATCATCATTTTGATTGATAAGTTGAGGTGATTCAATTGAGATGTTCACCTACCTCCACAAAGCGCTTGTGTCATCTAACGCAATAGAAAAGAGGTACAACAAGCTGACTGACTAGAGGCAGATGCCAACTTCACAGATGGCTTCGTTCTCTACAGATGGTAATATGATAATGTTCTGAGGAGAATATTTTTAGGTTTCTAACTTCTAATTTCTTTATTTTGAGCAGCTACATTTGAAAGTAAAAATCAGACTGAAGAACTGAACACGTCTGACCCAACACTGAGCCAACTACAAAATGCGAACCATAAAACGAATGGGAAAGTTCAAGAAATTACTGAGGAGCCAAAGCCATGTAGGATGGAAGATTGTGTGGCTGCCACAAGGACTCAATATCCATGTCTTGAAATTGAGGACAAACCCTTGTGTGATATAAGAAACCCTATAAAGCTCAAAATCTGTGACCTTATAGATGATACAATGCGTGGGTCCCCTCATTTCATGTCAGAACCATGCTTACGTTATGATGGGAACTTCTCAAACCCCAATATGGATCAAACACAGTATCAATCTACTCATATTAAAGAAGAACCCATCTCATATGATAGAGGTAACATCACCAACACTGATCTTCATACACCCACAGATCATACAGAACCTCCAAGCACTGCTATTAAGAAGGACCCAGTCTCATGTGATGAAGATCTCCCAAAGACCAACCTTGACTTACACTTAGATCATAGCCTGTATGCATTACCATATATTAAGAAGAAACCAGTCTCAAATGATGGTGGAACCCTTACAGACCCCAACATTTATTCACCCACAGACCAAATACAACAGGGTCCAACTGCTCATGTTAAGAAGGAGCCACCCTCAAGTCATGAAGCAAGCCTCAAAGACCAGAAGACCCCTAAACCCACAGATCATACAGAACATCCAGCTCCTCCTATTAAGGAGGAACAGGTCCCACATGATGAAGATGTCACAGACACCAACAGTTATACACCTCTTGCCCCACATCTTAATACTGAGAAGGAAGCAGTGCAATGTAACGGAGAAGACCTCAAGGACCTGAACATTCATACAACTATAGATAATACACAGCAAACCCACCCTTCTCAGGCTAAGATGGAGCTAGACTCTAACGATAGAGATAACCTCACCAATCCCTACTGTACTGTACCCGCAGACCATACACAGCAACGTCCATTGGAGGAGGAACCAGTGTTCGTCAATGAGCCATCAATAAGAGAGAAGAAATCATCTTCACTCAGGAAACCAGAGGAAAAAGATCTCAATAAAAGAAAGGATAAAGAACCGGAACAGAACTACAAAGACATAATGAGTAGCAAAACATATTTCTGTACCATTCAACAGACAACAGACTCTTTGGAGATCCTCTACAACTGCCCTGAGTGTCCAGAATCTTTTACGAGTAACCTGGACCTGGCCAAGCACCAGATTGTCCACACGGGGGGAATGCCTTTTACATGCACCGTATGTGGCAGATGTTTTGGGAGAAAATCAGACCTTGGGGAACACCTGTTAACGCATGAGTTTGGATGTCCACATTGTGAACTTTGTTTTGCCACCAAGTCATCTCTGATCATACACGAAAGAACTCACCTGCAGAACAGTCCGCTGCCCTGCCTGGAGTGTGGTCAAACGTTTCAGACCCAAAAAACGCTCACCAGGCACCAGGAAATCCACAGCAACCAAAGACCATTCCAATGTCCCGAATGTGAGGACTCGTTCAAGAGGAAAGCACATCTTCAGAGACATCAAGCTGCTCACGAGAAAGCGAGACAACTAGCGGCCACCCGTGAGAAGAAGAGAGCCTTGAAATGTTCCGCCGGTGCCGTGTCTGACAGAGTGGAGAAACCCAAGTATCAGGTGAAACATATATGGTTGAAACCCATTCAATCTTCAGCATATAAGATACCTCACAACTCAAAGACTACGTTTCAAGTCCACCACAGGCTTCATACATGTCCCGAATGCCCCAAGTCTTTTACCTCCAAGTCTTCTCTTCAAATGCACCAAAGAATTCATGCAGCAGGGCAATCTACGGCAACTCCGGAAGACAAGGTGCAAGTATCGAAAGACTCAATTTCTTTTCCGTGTGTGGAAACTTGCACAGAAGATCCCACATTCACCAGTTCAGAGAGCGGCGACCACTTAATCAATGCAAAGAGGAAGAAGAAGCCTCCCTACAAAAGTCTACAAATGCTTCCATGTCCCTTGTGTGGCAAATGCTTCTCTAGTGAATATAAACTGAGGAGACATCACAGCAACCACACAGAAGCCATCGAGACGTAGCCTGCTTCTCGGCTCAAATTCCCTTCGACCAAGAAAGAAAATGACTAATTCCTTATATTGGTCATAAATCCCGAACCCTCTGGATATTCCATTTGGATGACCTGTTCATACATTTGTGACATGTTTGTTAATATCAGGTCTTAGAGCAGACTATGGCCCATGCAGTAATACTAGGCTGGAAGGGAATACCTCCCAAGCCCTCTTCAAGGGGTCTTCTGACCAAGCTGTTTCACAGTCACAGGCAGCTTCAGACTTGCACTGCCTGGACAGGCTGTGGGAGAATCTAGAGCAGTGATTAACATATTTAGCTCCTGTATAATTAATAAAGTGTTACAGTGACATAAGTGCAGGAGATTTAATCTGCACTAAACAAAAGCTACAGAGCTACAAGGAGTGAAAACAATTGGTTATCAAAGATAAAGAAGCTAATCCTATATAGTTACATAGTTAGTACGGTTGAAAAAAAGACACGTGTCCATCAATTAAACCCAAGGGTGGGAAAAAGTGGGTAAAGGGGAAAGGGAGACAAGGTTTTTAAAGGGCCCGGGCCCTCCCCACTGGTGAATGCCCTAAAACCCACAAGGCAAAAACCAATCTGCACCAGTGGAGACCCCATCTCTGACCCCGAGAGCCCCCCACAGCAGGATCCAGAATTTACATAGCTACGTATGCATTAATTTTCTTCAGTTTCAGGTAGTTAGCTAAGCCTTTCTTGAAAGTCCCAACTGTTCCTGCTGTGACCAGCTCCTCAGGCAACTATTCCACAGACTTACAGTTCTTACAGTGAAGAACGCTCTTCTCCTCTGGTGATTGAATCCTTTTTTCTCCAGTCGGAGGGAATGAACCCCTTATCTTTTGAGGGGGCTTTATATGAAATAATTTTTCCCCATACTTTTTGAAGGGGCCATTTTTACATTTATATAAATTAATCATTTCCCCCGAAGCCGTCTTTTCTCAAGACTAAATAAGTTCAATTATTTTAACCTCTCCTCATAACTAATAGGCTCCAGTCCCCTTATTAGCTTTGTTGCTCATCTTTGCACTCTCTCTAGCTCCATTACATCTCTTCTATAAACCGGAGCCCAGAACTGAACAGCATATTCTAAGTTAGGTAATCCTGTTAGAGATAAAGACTGTTCCATCGGTCCAAGGTGACATCACTCTCTGCTCTCTGTCTTATCAGGAAGGAAACATAGGACGGTAATCAGAGAAACTTTGTTTGCCCTTGGAGCAGATAAAGTCTCTCTTATCTCCTGATCAGAGCAATATCAAAAGAGCTATATATTTGGAAAAAGTCTTGATCTATCTTTCCGTACATGTTGATAGCTAATTTTTGAAGTGAGGAGACCCTTTTAAGGTAGACCTCCAGGAAGCAGAGGTCTGTGCTGCTGTCTATCAGGTCCATAAAGTGAAGAAGTTGCTTAGCTATCCTCATGTACACATAGAACCTGTAGTCTTTTAGCTGAATAATGAAGCAACTCTTCGTCTGGCTAGGAGAATAAACCAATTAGTTGATGACTACCTACCCTCCGTTCTGCACATGTAAACACATCCTGAAGTGGTATTTTCAACTTTTTGGCATATCGATAGGATAATATGAGAACCTTCCCCTAAACTTAGTGTAGAATGGAGAGATGGCTGCGCATGCGCAGCACTCTCCATTTATTTCAATGTAAGTTCCCAGTTCTAGCTGTAAGAGAATAGAATGGCCAGAGCTGCGCATGCAAGGCCATCTCTTTATTTCGCAATAGCCGGGTTGTTCCTGTCTAAATAACCCAGAAGTTAGAAGTTAGGAATAACCCTTGAATACCCTGAGAATTGAACTCGTAGAGGACAAGGAATAATGAGCTCTTTTTGGTGGAAGAGGAAATGTAACTTTATTAGTCTGGTTTTAGAAAGGTTCTTCGTTCATGAGTGCTGGGTGATTCAGGGCATGATTAAATTGAACCTGAATAGCAGCGATTCATTGTGGTCAGCCCAACATGAATATTGGTGAAAACTGCACAGGAATTGCCCCTAAACCTATGTCCAATTTAGGGATAGGGTACGATTAGGGTTTATTAGAATTTGGGTTTGGGATGTCCTACACTTCGAAAAATTTTACAAGTTCAGACAAAATACTTTAAAACCAAACAGAGACCTATTTGAGCAACACTGGTCATTGTATAATGAACAATTTTTCAATATCCTTTCTGTTTCACTTCCTCTGCTTGCTGTCAATAAGAAATCCCCGGACTCCAGGTTTTCGTAAGATGGTGTCTTCACTGTCACTACTGTGCAATGTGTCGTCCTTGCAGTGGTCAAACAATTAGAAAGTGCATTAAAGATGCGAAACTCATTATTCTCTAGGGGTACAGAATATTAGACACTAAAAAACCAAAATAATCTCTGTCTTGCCAATAGGCAATTTAGGTAAGTGTTTACACGATCAGGCACATCTGCCTTATAATGTAGGGGTCACAGCTAACTTGTGATGGATTGTGGATGCTCCAGGTCGCATGCAGGTTTGTGGTCTTAGCTGCAGGAGACTCACAGGTCGCTACCTCACAGTGGTCATATTGCCCAGACCCCTTGCGCTGACCTATACATCTGACTGTGCTATTTGTCTTCTCCTTTGGTTCTTGCGTACAGTCAGCAACATCTGACGTATCATCACGTGACCAGTGTGGCCTTCAGAGACTGGGTGTACAGAGCTGGCAGCCATCTAAATGCATGGTGTACAGCTGCTATCTACCGCTTTACTGTATGGTCACGGTATGGTGGTATCTTCCTCTATACTGTATGGTCATGGCATGGTGGTATCTTCCTCTATACTGTATGGTCATGGCATGGTGGTATCTACTCCTATACTGTATGGTCATGGTATGGTGGTATCTACCCCTATACTGTATGGTCATGGTATGATGGTATCGACCCCTATACTGTATGGTCATGGTATGGTGGTATCTACCCCTATACTGTATGGTCATGGTATGTTGGTATCTACCCCTATACTGTATGGTCATGGCATGGTGGTATCTACCCCTATACTGTATGGTCATTATATGTTGGTACCTACCCCTATACTGTATGGTCATGGTATGGTGGTATCTACCCCTATACTGTATGGTCATTGTATAGTGGTATCTACTCCTATACTGTATGGTCATGGTATGGTGGTATCTACCCCTATACAGTATGGACATTGTATAGTGGTATCTACCCCTATACCGTATGGTCATGGTATGGTGGTATCTAACCCTATACTTTATGGTCATGGTATGGTGGTATCTACCCCTATAATATATGGTTATTATATGCTGGTATCTCATCCCATACTGTATGGTCATGGTATGGTGGTATAATTGATCCTATACTGTATGTGTATTTTATGGTATTAGTAACCTATGGTGTATTGTGTCTGCATGTTATCTACCCTATACTGTAGGTCATTATTTTTGGTATACCCCTATATGTTTGTTCATGGTAGGTGGTATCTACCCTATCTGTATGGTATTGTATAGGGATCTCCCCCATACTGTATGGTCATGGTATGGTGGTATTCCCCTATACGTTGGTATTGTTAGGGCTTTACCCTATACTGTATGGACATTGTTAGTGGAATCTCCCCCTTACCGTAGGGTCATGGTATGGGGTTTAAAACCCTTTTAAATATTTTAGGGTCATGGTATGGTGGTTTACCCCCTATAAATAGGTTTTATATGCTGGTATCTAACCCCAAAACTGTATGGTCAGGGGTTTGGGGATATTGTCTTTGTGTAGTGTTTTATGTTTAGTAACCGTATGGTGTTTTGTTTTTTTTTTGCTGTGCAAAAGTAAAAAAATATATACATCTAAAGGTACAGCCAAAATGTGAACTGAAAAATGCTGCAATTTGTGGTAAGATGCATTTTATGGCTGCACACCACATGGGAATAGCGGCTGATTGGATTCTGTCACCACCAGGATAAGCTGAGCTGCAGCTCAGCAGTGAGGGGGTTAATGCAGCCACTGAGCAGGAGAAGCTCTGTGTACAGACAGGAGGGGGCGGAGCTTACTGCATCATGTGACCATGAGGAAACCACATGGGCTGGAAGCGGGGGCTGCAGCGCTGCTGCTGAGGTTGGAAGCATTTCCAGGTCAGACATCTTATCACTGATGTTATATGTTATTATACTGTCATAATCCCAATTATAAAGTGTATGAGGGGAGCAGGGGATGCTGGGAAACTGTGTTATATAATGATAGAGGAGGAGATGCTGGACATGGTATATAATAATAAAGAAGGTGACGTTGACCATAATATATCTTCTGTCCATCCTCAAATCTGTTATTGCTAATGGAGACTTCTCTAAAGAATAGAAACCGAGGCATAACCTCTAGAGAAGTTCACACCTCCTTTTTGGGGTTAGAGGTGAAGAACTCACACTTCCCAGTTTAGCCCATAGTTGCCAACTTTTTGAAAGTGGAAAAGCAGGAGATTGAAGAGGGCGGCGCGCGTAGGGCGCCGCGGCAAAAAAATTGCATGGACACGCCCATCTTGTTGCTGTGCCACACCCCTTCAAAAAGCCACACTCCATCGTTTGACATCTAACTGAACGGCTTCTGGGAAATCCAGGCAGATGCTCCCTCTAGCCAGGTAGTGCCCTTATAGCCAGGTAATAGCCCCCCATAATCAGGTAGTGCCCCTTCCAGGCAGGTAGAAGCCCCCCTTGGAGTCAAGTAGATGCCCCCTTGTAGCCAAGTAGATGCCCCCTTCCAGGCATGTAGATGCCTCCTTGCAGCCAGGTAGATGCCCCCTTGCAGCCAGGTAGAGCCCAGCTCTGACCCCAGAGCGGCCACCAACCAGAATCCAGAATTTTACATAGCTACGTACGCATTAATATTCTTTAGTTTCAGGTAGTTAGCTAAGCCTTTCTTAAAACCCTCACCTGTTCCTGCTGTGACCAGCTCCTCAGGCGGCTATTCCACAGATTTACAGTTCTTACAGTGAAGAACACTTTTGTCCTCTGAAGATTGAATCCTTTTCTCTCCAGTCGCAGGGAATGTCACCTTGTCTTTTGTGGGGGCTTTACATGAAATAATTTTTCCCCATACTTTTTGTATGGACCATTTATATATTTATATAACTTAATCATGTCTTTTCTCAAGACTAAATAAGTTCAATTCTACTAACCTGTCCTCATTACTAAGATGCTCCATTCCTCTTATAAGTTTGGTTGCTCGTCTTTGCACTAAGATGCTCCATTCCCCTTATAAGTTTGGTTGCTCGTCTTTGCACTCTCTCTAGCTCCATTACATCTTTTCTATAAACTGAACAGCATATTCTAAGTGAGGTCGCACCAATGCTTTATACAGTGGTAGAATTACATCCTTGTCCCGCGAGTCCAGGCCTCTTTTAATATTGACATTAATATTGTTATAACTGATAGTAATGTGGAGGAGGATGTGATGCTAAGCTTACCATTACTAGAACAGTCGGAGGTGACATTGATCTCATTAAAGCACTGCCAAAAATGAAGAAGTGGGTAAAATCCAGCCTGGGCTACACTGAGACTTTTTGTAGAGCTACTGATTGACCCTAACTATCAAGTGACAACTGCAGTCCCCAATATTGCAGAGAATTCAGTGTATTCCTTTGGACTGCTCCACAGTGAAAACCAATTGGTGGCTGTACAAAAATTCCTTCAAAGAGGTTTGTCCAACTTTTTTTTTTTTTACTTTGTAGCAAATACTACACAGAATCACAGATACAATGAAACATCCCTCAAGAAAATGAAACTGTTACTTTACTGACATACTGTGTGTCTGTATGTTTTTTACAGATCATATATAGGAAGGAAAAATATGGAATCATTTTGTGATTTGCTAAAACAGATGACACAAGTCTAAAAATACAAAAGGAAAATTGTGTCCATTTTTTTCCGAGCTGTGGCCTTACAGAACCGAAAACATGGCCCCAACGAAAGAGCTGTCTATTGAAACCATGGAAAGGATTATAAAACTCATACAAGATGGAAATCGGACACGGAGTGTGGCCAAAGATGTTGGTTGTTCCCAGTCAGCAGTGTGTAAAATTTGGTGCAAAAAAATTTTTTAATTTTTAAAAACAATTTTTTTTAAAAATTTTTTTTTTTAAAAAACCCTTTTTAAAGGGGGGTTTTTTTAAACCCCTTTTTAAAAATTTTTAAAACCCCCAAAAACCCCCCAAATTTTTTTTTTTAACCCTTTTTTTCCCCTTTTAAACCCCCAAAATTTCTTTTTTAAAAAAATTTTTTGGGGGGGGTTAAATTAATTTTTCCCCCAAAAGGGGGTTTTAAAAATTTTTTTAAAATTTTAAAAAAAAGGGGGAAAAATTTTTTAACCTTAAATTTTTTTAAAACCGGGGGGCCCCCCTTTTTTAAACCCCCCAAAAAAAAAAAAAATTTTTTTTTGGGCTGGGTTTTTAAAAAAATTTTTGCCCAAAAAACCTTTAAAAACCCCCCTTTTTTTTAAATTTTTTTTTTTTCCCTTTTGGGGGGGGAAAAAAAAAAAAATTTTTTAAAAAAAATTTTTTTTTTTTTTTTTTTAATTTTTTTAAAAAAAAAAAAAAAAAAAACATTTTTTGGGAAAAAAAAATTTTTTTAAAAAAAGGGGTTTTTTTTTTTTAACCCCAAAAAAAAAAAAAAAAAACCCCCCCCCTTTTTTTTTAAAAAAAAAGGGAAAAAAACCCCGGGGGGGGAAAAGGGGGGCCCCCCCCAAAAATTTTTTGGAAAAAAAAGGGAAAAAAAAAAAAAAAGGGGGGGGGAAAAAGGGGGGAAAAAAAAAATTTTTCCCCTTTTTTTAAAAAAAAAAAAAAATAAAAAAAAAAAGGGGGTCAAAGGGAAAAAAAAAAAAAATCTGGCCAAAAAAAAATTTTTTTAAAAAAAAAAAAATTTTCGGAAAAAAGGAAAATTTTGGGAAAAATTTTTAAAAAAAAACCCCCAAAAAAAAAAAAACCCCCTTTTAAAAAAAAAGGTGGAAAATTTTTAAAAAAAATTTTACCCCCAAAAAAAACAAACCAAATTAATTTTTTAAAACCCTTTTAAAAAAAAAAATTTTTTTTACAAAATTTTTTAAAAAAAAAAAAAAAAAGGAAAAAAAACCCCCCCCCCCCAAAAAAAAAAAAAAAAGAAAAAAACCCGTTTCGGGGGGCCCCCCCCGGGTTTTTTTTCCCCCCCCCCCCCGTTTTTAAAAAAAAGAAAGGAAAAATTTTAAAAAAAAAAAGGGGAAAAAACCCCCCCCAAAAAAACCCCCCCCTTTTTTTTTGGTTTTAAAAAAGGGGGGGAAAAGGGAATTTTTTTAAAAAAACCAAAAATTTTTTCTAATTTTTTAATTTTTAAAAAAACCCCCCCCGGGGTTTGGGGGGGGAAAAAATTTTTACAAAAAAGTTTTTAATTTTTTTTTTTTTTTTTTTAAAAAAATTTTAATTTTTTTAAAAAAATTTTTTTTTTTAAAAAAATTTCCCGGGAAACCCCCCAAAAAAAATTTTCCGTTTAAATTTTTTAAAAAAACCCCGGAAATTTTAAAACCCAAAAAATCAAAATTTTAAAATTTTTTCCCCTTTTTTAAAAAAAAAAAAAGGGGGGTTTTTTTAAAAAAAAAAAAAAAGGGTTTTTTTTTTGAAATTTTAAAACCAAAAAATTGGGGGGTTAAATTTTTTGGGGGGGGGGGGGGTGTTTTTTTAAAAAGGGGGGGTTTTTTTTTTTTGGGGGGGGGGGGTTTTTTTTTGGGGAAGGTTTTTTAAATTTTTGGATTGAATTTTAAAAAAATTGGTTTTTTTTAAATTTAAAATTTTAGGTTAAAAAAAATTTTTTTAAAAAATTTTTTTTTTTTTTGGGAATTTTTTTTTTTTTTTTTATATTTTTTTTTTAAATTTTTTAAAAAATTTTTTTTTAAAAAAAAAAAAAGGGTTAAAAAAATTTTTTTAAAAAAAAAAATCCAAAAAAATTTTTTTTTAAAAAATTTTTTTTAAAATTTTTTTTTTTTTTGGGGGAAAAAAAAAAAAAAAATTTTAAATTTTTTTTTTTTAAAATTTTTTTTTAAAAAAAAAAAAATTTTTTAAAAAATATTTAAAAAAAAAATTTAAAAATTAAAAAGGGGGTTAAAAAAAAAACAAGGAAAGGGAAAATTTTTTTTATTTAAAAAAAAAATTAAAAAAAATTTTTTTTTTTGGGTTTTTTTTTTTAAATTTTTTTGGGGGGGGTTTTTTTGGGGGGTTTTTTGGGGGGAAGGGGAAAGGGGGGTGGTTTATTTTTTTGGGGGTTTTTTTGAGGAAAAAAAAACCGGGGAAAAAAAAAGGGAAAATTTTTTAAAATTTTAAAAATAAAAATTTTTTTTAATTTTTAAAATTTTAAAATTTTAAAAAATTTTTAAATTTTTTTTAAAAACCCTTAAAAAATTGGGGGAAAAAAATTTTTTTTGGGGGAAAAAAAAAAAAAGGGAAAATTTTTTTAAAAAAATTTTTAATTTTATTTTTTTAATAAGGGGGGGGGTTTTTTTTTTTTTTTAAAATAAAATTTTTTTTTCTTTTTTTTTAAAAAAAAAAAAAAAATTTTAAAAAAAATTTTTTTTCCCTTTAAAATTTTAAAAAAAAACCCCCGGAAAAATTGGGGGTTAAAAAAAAATTTTTTTAAAGAAAAATTTTTCCCATTTTTTAAAAATTTAAGGTTTAAATTTTTTTTAAAATTTTTTTTTTTCCCCCGGGGGGAAAAGTTTCCCCCCCTCCCCTTGGGGTTTTTTAAAACCCCGGGGGTTAAATTTTTCCCCCCCCCCAAAAAAAAATTTTTTAAAAACCCCCGGGGCCCAAGGGGGCCCAAAAATTTTTTTTAAAGGGCCCCGGGGAAATTTTTTTTTGTTTTCCCCCTTTTTTTTTTTTGTTTTTTTTAAAAAAAAATTTTTTTTTCCCCGGGGGCCCCCCCCCCCAAAAAGGGTTTCCCCCAAAATTAAAATTTTAAAGGGGTTTTTAAAAAAAAAATTTAAAAATTTTAAAAAAATTTTCCCCCCCTTTAATTTTTTTAAAAGGGTTTTTTTAAAAAAAAAAAAATTTTTTTAAAATTTTTAAAAAGGAAAAAAAAATTTTTTTTTTAAAAAATTAAAAAATTTTTCCCCCCCCCTTTTAAAAGGGGGGCCAAAATTTTGGGGGGGGGGGGGGGGGGGGTTGGGGGGGGGGGGGCCTCCCTTAAAAAATTAATTTAAAAGCCCCGGGGGAAAAAAAAAAATTTTTCCCCCCCATGGGTTTTCCAAACCCCTTTTTAAAAAAAAAAAAAAAACCCCCCCCCAAAAAAATTTTAAAAAACCCCGGGGGGGGGGCCCCCAAAAAAAATTTAAAAAAACCCCCCCCCCTTGGGGCCCCAAAATTTTGGGAAAACCCAAAAATTTTTTTTTAAAAAAAAAATTTTTTTTTTTTTTTAAAACCCCAATTTTAAAAAAGGGGGGGAAAAAAAAAAAAGGGGGGTTTTCAAAGTGGGGGGGCCCCCCCCCAAAAAAAAAGGGAAAAAAAACCCCAAAAAAAAAAATTTTTTTTTTTTAAAAAAAAAGGTTTAATTTTTTTGGGGGGGGGTTTTTTTTTTTTTTAAAAAACCCCCCGGGGGGAAAAAAAAATTTTGGGCCCCTTAAAACCCCCGGGCCTGGCCCCCCCCGGGGGGGAAAATTTTTTGGGGGGGAAAAAAGGGGCCCCCCCTTTTTTCCCCCTTTTTTTTCCCCCCCCCCTTTTTTTTTTTTTTTCCCAAATTTAAAAAAAAAATTTGGGTTTCCCTTTTTTTTTGGGGGGAAAACCCCATTTTCCCCTTTTTCCCCCCGGGGCCCCCTTTTTAATTTTTCCCCCCCCCGTTTTCCCCGGGGGGGGCCCCCCCGGGAAATTAATTTTCCCCCCCCCAAAAAAAAAAAAACCCCCCCAAAACCCCCCCCCCCAAAAGGGGGCCCCCAAAAAAAAAAAAATTTCCCCAAAAATTTTTTTTTTTTTCCCCCCGGAAAATTCCAAAAAAAATTTTTTTTGGTTTTCCCCCATCCCCCAAGGGGGTTTTTTTTTTTTGGGGGGGGGGGGGGGAAAAAAAAAAAAAAATTTTTTTAAACCCCAAAAAAGGGAAAAAAATTTTTTGGGGGTTTTTTTGGCCCCTTTTTTAAGAAATTTCCCCAAAAAAGGGCTTGGGGAAAAAAGGGCAACCCCCAAAAAAACCCCCCCCGGGGGCCCGGGGGGGCCCCCCCCCTTTTTTTTTTTTAAAAAAAAAAAACCCCCTTAAAAATTCCCTTTTTAAAAAAACCCCAAAATTTTGGGGAAAAAACCCCCCCCCCCCCCCTTAAATTTCTGGGGGAAAAAAGGGGGGGAAAAAAAATTTTTGAGGGGAAAATTTTTTGGGGTTTTTTTTTCCCCAAAAAAAAAAATTTAAGGGGGAAAAAAAAAAAAAAGGTTTTGGGGGGGGGGTTTTAAAAAGGGGGGAAAAAATTTTAGGAATTTTTTTAAAAAAAAAAAAAAGGGGGGGGTTGGGGGGCCGGGGGGGAAAAGGTAAAAGGGGGGAAAATTTAAAAAAGGGGGGGGTTTTTTTTAAAAAAAGGGGGAAAAAAAGGGGGGAAAAAAAAAAACCCCCGGGGGGAAAACCCCCCAAAAAAAAGGGGGGGGGGTTTTTTTGGGGGGGGGAAAAAAAAAAAAGGGGGGGGGGGAAATTTTTTTTGGGGGGGGTTTTGGGGGAAAAAATGGGGGTTTTTAAAAAAAGGGGGGGGGGGGGTTTTTGGGGGGGGTTTTTTTGGAAAAAAGGGGGTTTTTTTTGGGTTTTTTGGGGGGGGTTCAAAAAAAATTTTAAAAGGGGTTTGGGGGTTTTGGTTTTTTTTTTTTTAAAAAAAAAAAATGAAAAAAGGGGTGGTTTGGGGGGAAAGGTTTGGGGGGAAAAGGGGGTTTCCCGGGTTTGGGGGGGTTTTTTTTTCCCTTAAAAAAAAGGGGGTTTAGGGATTTTGGGGGTTAAAAAAAGGGAAAAAGGGAAATTTCGGGAAAAAGGCATTTTTTAAAAAAACCCCCAAAAAATTTGGGGGGTTTTTTTAATTTGGGGGGGGGGGAAAGGGGAAAAAAAACCCCTTTTTGGGGGTTTTTTGGGGGGTTTGGAAAAAAAAATTATTGGGGGGGGGGGGGGAAAAAAAAAAAAATTTTGGGGAAAAAGGGGGGGGGGGGAAAAAAAAAAAAATACCCCCTTTTTAAAAAAATTTTTGGGGGGGAAAAAAAAGGGGAAAAAAAAATTTTTTTTTTTTCCCCAAAGGAAAGGGGAACCCAAAATTTTAAATTTTTTAAAAAATTTTTTAAAAAAAAAACTAAAAAATAAAAAAAGGGGGGGAAAAAAAAGGGGAAAAAAAAAAGGGACAAAAATTTGGGGGGCTTAAGGGGGAACCAAAAAAAAAGGGGGGGGGGGGGGTTTTTTAAAAAATTTTTTTCCCCCCAAAAAGGGGGTTTTAAAAAGGGAAAAACCCCTTTTTTAAAAAGGGTTTTCCCCCCCATTTGGGGGGAAAAAGGGGGAAAAAGGGGGAAAGGGGGGTTTTTTTTTTTTTTGGGGGGGAAAAAATTTTGGGTATTGGGGGAAAAAAAAGGGTTTTTGGGGGGGCCCCGGGAAAAAGGGGGGGTTTTAAAAACCCCCCAAAAAAGGGGGGGGGGGGGTTTTTTTTTTATTAAAAAAAAATTTAAAAAAGGGGGGGGGGGTTTCCGAGGGGAAAAAAAGGGGGGAAAAGGGGGAAAAATTTGGGGGAATTAAGGGGGGGGGAAATTTTTAAATTTTGGGGGGGGGGGAAAAAAATTTTTTTTGGGGGGGGGGGAAAGGGCCAAACATTTAAAAAAGGGGGGGGGAATTTTAAAGGGGGGGGAAAGAAATTTGGGGGGGGGGGGGGTTTTTTTTAAAAAAAAAAATTGCGGGTTTTAAAAAAAAAAAGGGGGGGGGGGGGGAAATTTGGGGGGGGTTTGGGGGTTTTAAAAAAAGGGGGGGGGAAAAAGGGAAGGTTTTTGGGGGGTTTTAAAAAATTTTTAAAAAGGGGGGGGGGGTTTTAAAAAAATTTTGGGGGGGAAAAGGGGAAAAAAGGGGTTTTTAAAAAGGGAAAATTTTTGGGGGGGGGAAAAGGGGGGTGGGGGGGGGGGGGGAGAAAACCAACAGGGGGGAAAAAAAAAAAGGGGGGAAAAAAAAAATTTTTTTGGGGGTTTTTTTCCAGGGGAAAAAAAAAGGGGGGGGGGTTTTTTTTTTTTTGGGGGGGGGGGGGGGGGGGGTTTTTTGGGGGGGTTTTTTAAAAAAAGGGGGGGTTTTTTTTTTGGGGGGGCCCCCGGGGGGGGCCCAAAAGGGGGGGGTTTTTTTTTAAAAAAAAATTGGGGGGTTTTTTGGGGGGGAAAAGGGGGTTTTCAAAAAACCAAAAAAAAAAAAAAATTTAAAAAACCCCCCCCCCGGGGGAAAAAAAGGGGGGGGGTTTTTTTTTTTTAAAAGGGGGTTTTTAAAAAGGGGGGTTTTTTTTTGGGGGGTTTTTTTTTCCCCTTTTTTTTAAAATTTTGGGGCCCGGGGGGGGGGGGGTTTTTTTTTTTTGGAAAAGGGGGGGGGGGTTTTTTTCCGGGTTTTAAAAGGGTTGAAGGTTTTCCCTTTTTGGGGGGGGGTTTTTTTAACCCCAAAGGGGTTTTTTTGGGGTTTTGGGAAAAAAAATTTTTTTTAAAAATTTTTTTAAAAAAAAAGTTTCCCCTTTTTGGGGGGGGGGGGTTTTTTTTCCCCCCCCCCCCCGGGAAAAAAAAGAAAAACCCCCCCAAAAAAAAAAAGGGGTTTTGGCCCCCCGGCCCGGGGGGAAAAAACCCCTTTAAAAATTTTTTTGGGGGGAAAAAAAAAAAAGGGGGGGGGGGCCGGGGGGGGTTTTAAAAACCAAGGGGGGCCTTTTAAAAAAAAAAGTTTTTCCCCCCAAAAAAAAAATGGGGAAAAAAAACCCCCGGGGGAAAAAAGGGAAAATTTTCCCCGGGGGTTTTTTCAAATTTTTTGGAAAAAATTTTAAATTAAAAAAAACCCTTTTTTTCCGGGGGGAGGGGGCCCCCAAAAAATTTCCCTTCCCCCAAAAAAACCCCCCTTAAACCCCCTTTTGGGGGGGCCCCCAAAAAAAAATTTTCCGGGGGAAAAAAAAACCCTTTTTCCCCCAGGAAAAAAATATTTTAAAAAAAAAAAGGGAAATAAAAATTTTTTTTTAAAATGGGGTTTTTTCCCCCTTTTTTCCCCCCTTTGGGGGCCCCCCCAAAAAATTTATGGGTCGCAGTTAAGGAAAGAGCAGATTTGAGAAATATTTTCCAGGCAGTGTTGGTGGAGGGGTTGTGGGCTTGGATGTGCGGTTTGAAGGGGGGTTGAAAGGGCATTCCCCGGGGGACTGGGGGGGATTGCTTTGGGCCATGAAAGGGTGTGGTGAGGGGTAGAGTGGGATAAAATAAATATGATGAGTTCCTTTTTTTTTTGTGGAGTTTTTTTAGAGATACATGTTCTAGTCCTGGAGAGCGAGAGCTACTCTGGGGGGGGAAATAAAGTGGTACCAAAAAGCCCTGGATGAGTCACGGCACCCCGGGAAAGAGTGTGCGGAAGGGGTTTTTAAAGCAGCCACCCAGCAGGACCACTGAGTACTGGGATGAAGGGGCGGGGCTTGCTGCATCATGTGACCATGGGACCAGTCACATGGACGGAAACCCGGGGGGGGGGGGGGGGGGGGGGCTGCAGCGCTCTGTGAGGTTGGAAAGATTTCCCGGGCAACATCTTATCATGTTGATTTTGTTATTTTTCTGTATAATCCCAATTATAAAGGGTATGGGGGAGCGAGGGTGCGGGCAACTGGTGGGAACACCCAAACGTTTTTTTATCACCCTGTGCATAGTGATATGTTTTCATTTTCAGCCCCATCATTGGGTGGGATTCACTAAAACTTTTCCTATAAGTTATTAGGGCTTGGGCCGGCAAACCAAAACCCCGACTTCCCCTCCCAATTTTCCCAAAATCCGAACCTGACTCCCCCATACACGCGCAGTTTTAAGTGATAACTTTACTGTAGTAAAATGGTAAATTGGCTGTTTACACCTTATGATAAAAAAATAAAAGTATTTTTTTTGGGGGGAAAAAGACATGACAGCAAAAGGGTAACAATGTTTTTATCTTTGAACATGTGGGTAGAGTTAAGAAAAAAATGTATTTTTATCCAAATCCCGCTCACCAAAAAAATTGGGGGTGTGTAGAAGAGACCTGGGGTCAATTTTGGTCAAGATAGCTTGGGAAACTGACCCCCCCCAAAAAGGATTCGGCAAATTAAAATCAAAGGGGATTTCCCAAATATAAAAAAATAATAAAAAAATTTAAAATTTTGTTTTTTAGGAGAAAAAAAAGTAACAATGCGTTTCAGGAAAGAATCTGCAGAATAAGAAGGGCTAAATACCCCGCAAGTCACATTTTGTATAAAAGATGAAAGGTGATGTATATTAATTACAGTGCCCCATGTACAAAAACTGTAGTGGATCAGAGTTGGAGCCCGAAATCAAAAGTTTAAAACATTGTTACCCCTTTTGCTTGTCAGTGTAAATTATATTTTTGGGTCTGACTTTAGAACACAAAAAAAATTGTAAAGATGCAAAACACTGCGGAAACATTCGTGGAGTCTCTGAATTTGTTCGAGAAATGTAACGCCTCCATCAATCCTGCACACATGACCTCAATCTGATTCATTATTTCCCCGGGTAGAGAAAGGGCCCCTTTCAAACTTGGTTGGGGGGGGAAAGCGGGGACACAGGGGGAACATCTCTAACAATGTCAGGTATAAAGGAAATTTGCCCCAGTCACAGTCAGTTTTGATGAATGGTTGAATTTCTACTTTTTTGAAAAAAGGTGAAAAAATTTTGCTGCAATCTATTTTTCCCCGG